>BQKZ01000849.1:81277-99010 GCA_036244855.1 Temnopleurus reevesii
CCCCCCCCCCCCCCCCCCCTTCCCCTCCCCCTCACCGTCTCTCATACCCTCTCAATCTTCTGTTTCGATATTTTGCCACACTGGAAAATAAGTATATACTTTTGGCTCACATTTTATTCTAATGTTTTATCTAAACACAATCATTTAAGTAAAACTGATATTGAAAATATAGTGTCAAAACATACAAGCAAACATGATCTTCAGCAAACATTGAGTGATTGTCCAGGGCGGTGTTTCATAAAGTTAATAAAGAATTTGAGAACGATTATAAGAACAACATGTATCAGTTCTTGTGCATGATTAATGATTGATACTCTTCAAAGTACTGAACACAAGAACTGATACCAGTCGTTTTAAAACGTCCGTAACTGTTTTTAAACACTTCCTGCAATGATTAAAAAAAAATGCATGGCAAGAAGTTAAGCGATGTTTGTTATCTTTGATTAGCATATTCGAATAAAGAATCTTGCATTCCTTTATTTACTATAATATGCGTGAATTGTTCCGCAAAATTCACACCTTTCAATCCATTTATAGAGGAGTGTAGAGCACAAAGATAATGCCTCACCCTAAAACAATACCAATATAACAGAATACTATATTTTTGTTCTTGCAGCTATAAAGTGATCCGCATCGTACCTCAATCAGATGAGGATCTATCATGGGTCAAATCATTAACAGATAACTGGGAAGAAAAGGTAAGCAGGTGAAGTCGCATCATAAAATGTTATTTCATTTAAAAAAAAGGAAAAATACGAATGTGACAATACAATTTATGTCTGAAGTGTATGCACGACTTGCGCTAGGATAGAAATCTCCTATTTAATTATATTTCTAATTATGTTCTAATTAACTTTGGCAAGTTTTAACTAACACTAACCTATAGAAAAAGCCCTTCAACCGTTGTATTAACAGTATGTGTTGGGCAATCATTCCAAAAGTACATGGAGATGTAGACAGTACATGAAAATGATTGGCGATTTCACGAGTGACCACAAATTGTCTGACAATTTTGGCAGGGGAAATGTGTCAGCAGCTGGAAATGGGTTACCATGAACAACTGTAGAAAATTATTAAAATCCCTCTTTGATCGATGCATATTGGGAACGAGCAGTGGCCAATGAATGTGAAATTAATAAAAATGGTCGCTATTGTTGTTAAGTTGGACCCTATTTCACCCTTTGGCTGTGTCTAATTCCATTCCACTCACTAACCAGCTGAATTTCTGCCACCACAAAAGTAAATACATTTATACCAAGTCCTGACACAATCTAAGGCCCCGGTCACATAGGGCTCCGGAAGCAACACGATTCAACACGACTCTTTGTTCAGATCACAGTAAGCTGCCTGCGAACTAAGAGTCGTGTTGAATCATGTTGCTTCCGGGGCCCTATATATGACCGCGGCTTAAGAAAAAAAGAAACGATCAGCATGATATATGGTCCAATAGCATACTTTTATTATGTCTTTATCCTTCTCTACCAATGCAAGGTTGATATATGGAAGCATCCTAGACATGTCGGTAGTCCTGTAGATATCATGGTCGCTCCTCATTTGCAGACTGAGTTCCTAGACATCCTTCAAGCACGAGGGGTGGGGTACCATGAAATGGTGAGTAGTATTCTTAACACCACCCCTCCCCCTTTTTCTCAGGAATGACGGGATCCGCTTAGTTACGATATTAATTGTTACTGCGTGGTTTGATTGTCTCTTTGAGCTATTCTGAAAGTGACTGCCATGTGTTTCATTCATCAGCTTGTCATGTTTTTTTTAATTCTGATCATATTTATTCAATATGTATCCGGACCCCTATAGGAAGAATAAAGGCATTTGTTTTAATTCCTCTGAAAAGGGCGTTCCAGCCAGTCTTTCTAATGCATTTTTTTACACTTGCAATTGTATCTATTACATTCTTATTGATTTTGTAATATGCTATACATCTTTTTAACCGATATTGATCAGAGAATAAAGTACAATATGCAAGAAAGTACCCCTCCTCGACCGCGTGGTATTGAGATACCACTATACCTTTATATTACTTTGGCAAGCATATTGAGAACATATCAAAGTATTGCTTTCTTGAAGGTTATATCTAAGTCAACGTATTTTATCGACTCCCTGATGTCATTGAGTTGCTCTTTCTGAAAAGAATCTTGGCACTGCTTCATTGTCATCTGATTTTAGCAGTGATAGAAAGATAGATACATCAGGGGCGGATCCGGGATCTTTTTTAAAGGGGGGAGGGCGTGGCACATGTGTCGATTTGTTCCGAAAAAAATGAAAATTAAATATTCTTAAAGGCGATTTCCTGGTATCTAAAAACACATTTAATAAAATATATATATATATGTATATAAAGTGATATACCGCCTAATTCCCTCTCGATTTTCCCCTTTTCTTTCATTTTTTTGGGCCAAAAAATAGGGGGGAGTGCGCCGGGACGCCCCCCACCCCCCCCCCCCCCCCCCCCCCCCCCCCCCCGATCCGCTACTGCACATTGAATAATGGAGGGGAATGTTGAATTGGATGGATAGATAACTTTGACACATATTGAATAAAATAGGTATATTGCACTGTGTGGACACAACAATCATGCACAATCCGGTTTGGCATTTGACTTAATTTTACGGAAACGAATTACATCGTATTGCAAATAAATTGACAGAACTTTTGATGTGTATATGCGAAATTTCACCAACAGTCTTCCATGCGCGGTATTGGGGTTTTCTCCAATTTTCTAAAAACATGGGAAGTTATGCAAATCACATATCAGTTTGTAAATTCCTATTTGACGATGGAAAGGAGCACTTGTCTGACCTGTCATTACTAAATGCTNTAGCATACTTTTATTATGTCTTTATCCTTCTCTACCAATGCAAGGTTGATATATGGAAGCATCCTAGACATGTCGGTAGTCCTGTAGATATCATGATCGCTCCTCACTTGCAGACGGAGTTCCTAGACATCCTTCAAGCACGAGGGGTGGGGTACCGTGAAATGGTGAGTAGTATTCTTAACATCACCCCTCCCCCCCCCCCCCCCTTTTTCTTAGGAATGACGGGATCTGCTTAGTTACGCTATTAATTGTAACTGCGTGGTTTGATTGTCTCTTTGAGTTATTCTGAAGGTGACTGCCATGTGTTTCATTCATCAGCTTGTCATGTTTTTTTTTTTAATCTGTCACACTTATTTAATATGCATCCGGAACCCTAGGAAGAACAAATGCATTTGTTTTAATTCCTCTGAAAGAGCGTTCCAGCCAGTCTTTCTTATGTAATTTTTTTACACTTGCAATTTTATCTATTACCTTCTGATTTATTTTATATGTTATATGTCTTTTCAACCGATATGGATTAGACAATATGTACAATACAATATCTCTCCTCGACCGCGTGATATTGAGATGACACTATACCTTCATGATATTACTTTGGCAAGTATATTCACAACATATTGCTTTCTTGAAGGCTACTTCTAAGTCAACGTATTTTATCCACTTACTGATGAAGTTGCTCATTCTGCATAAAACTTGGCACTGATTCATTGTCATTTGATTTTAGCAGTGATAGAAAGGTAGATACATTGAGTAATGGAGGGTAAAGTTGAATTTGATGGATAGTTAACTTTGGAACAAATATTGAAGAATTGTTAACGACATTTACATATTCATTTGTAGAGTGTGTTCTCGCGCAACACGCAACACAATATTTCCGTAAAATAAAGTAGGTCATGCAGGGACAATGATCTATTATAGATCCGTACGCCATGTCTTGAATTGTGCGGACACAACAATCAGGCACAATCCGTTTTGGCATTCGACTTAATTTTACGGAAACAAATTATATCGTATTGAGAATACATTGATAGAATATTCGGTGTGTATATATTCGAGATTTCAACAACAGTCTTCCATGCGCGGTATTGGGGTTTTCTCCAATTTTCTAAAAACATGGAAAGTTATGCAAATCACATATCAGTTTGTAAATTCTTATTTGACGATGGAAAGGAGCACTTGTCTGACCTGTCATTACTAAATGCTTAAGAATGCATACGATTTAAGCCCTAGATTATAATCTGCTGAAAATATGGATTTAAATCGATCAGACTCCTGTCAACAAACACGCATCGGGAAGATATGTATGATAGAGGTACTAACTCAAATACTTCAGTTGCATTTGTTGCCAGTATAGAACGGAGAATAGTTTTGCCAACTGTCCATAAGATAGAGCTACATATACTTGTATCAGATTTACTATCGTTTTTTTCACCCAGGCACATCGTTCAGATCATGCTCATCATAATAAGACATTACAATACAATACAATACAATATGGATACTTATATAGCGCTCAATACACAGGTATGGTTCCAGAGCGCTTTACAAATTACATTGATTGCATCTAAAGCCTTCATTTATACTACTGACTAAAACGTATATAATTTTATATTTTCCATCGAATCATTATTAAAATAAAAAGTAATGTAGTAAGTGCAAATTAAGCAGACAATTCAGCGTCAAAATGAATTATTTTTCAGTGATTATTTTTTCCCTGCTGCTGCTGCTTTTGCTGTTGTTGTTGTTGTTGTCGTTGTTGCAATATCATTATAATCATTATTTTTATTATTATCACCACCATCATCATAATACTATCATTGTAATCACGATATTGGGAATTTAAATCTCGGAATTACTTCCTTTTTTCTTATCGCATGCTACCTCTCTTTTTCTTTCCCTCATTTTTCATCTCCTGCAATCCACACTCTCCTCAACGTTATGCTCTGACACATATACCCCACGCTTATTGCGGAAAATGTGACTGGGTTTATGCTTTATCCTATAGTCACTAATCACAAGTGACGTTTGATGCCAATTTTCATTGTTTCAGTATCAATCGAGTCCTTCTAATTGATTGTTTTATTGGCACCGAATTCTTGTCTGACCATGGACTTAGGAGACAACACATGCCAAATTGAAACATTAAATAACATTAATATCTACAATATGAAAATAGATATTCTGTGTAAAACTATCATCGTTATAATATCATTTAAAGTAATTATTTTTAAGCACTAATAATGCATGCCCGTTTGAGTCAATAATGGATACAAATTCAGGTGGATCTAGCTTATAATATTCATACAGAAAGCTTAAAGGAAAATGAATGTAATACGATAAAGTGAAAGGGGAAAAATACACCGAAAGGCTTTCATAGGCGCATACAATTTAATAAGACATACTTTTATATTTGTTAAATATATATAAATGAATATTTCAACTATATAGTAGTTAAGTTGGCAAGGATAATCCCAAAACGACAAGATAGCAATGAATTAAAATATGTCTGTAAGTAAAGAATAATCGAACAATATGACACGGCATTCAAGCACCTATTAATCATATCAACATGATCAAACATAATTTTGAAGCTGATGTTACCCGGTACCATAAAACAATAATTTTACAAATATATGAAATCTTCTGCTTTCCAATAAATGACTGAAAATCAAATTAGCATGAGTATAAAAAAAATTCTTAATTATTTTGCTTTTTATTGACGTACATCTCAACTTATTTCTATAACTTTTGAATTTAGACGACTTCATGATATCAAACCTCATTTAGAAGATTCTCTTTTTCTAATATTTCACTTTTTTATAATTACCTTTATTGTTATTATTGTCATTATTCCCAACATTAATATCAATTTTTTTTCTATTGCTATTAGTGTTATCATTGTTCTGCATCTCATTCGAATAAGGACTCGAGATATGAAAGTCTCACGGTCGCTGGCATTTAGGTTTAAATAGACTTTCTAAAAAAACGATGACTGTATGATATATTCATCCAATATTAAATTTCCGGTTCTGAAATCCATGATTATTTCCCCCACTTGCTTACGACGCAATACACATAGCGACAGACTTGAAATATCATCATATATTTTAATTATTAAATTATCTATCTAACAAAAATTTCTCAAGTTTACTTTTGAATATTTTTTTTTAATTACATTGTAAAATTATATGAAATGACGGAAAATCAGAAGTTGATTAAATTATGGCATTTATAGGAAGCGTCGTGGTGTAGTGGTTTTGACTCTCACCTTTCAGGCAGAAGTCTGCGGTTCGAGTCCTACCCATGGCTTTAATTTCCTTCAGCAAGAAATTCATCCACACTTTGCTGAACTCGATCAACCCAGGTGAAAAATGGGTACCTGGCAGGAATTTATTCACAGTTATAGTCAGGGTAAGAATATGGTACCTAGTATCAACCGCAGTAGAGTATATGCATTTAGTGATTGCGCTATATAAGTGGACATTATTATCATTATTATTATCATTATTATCATTATTATTATTATCATTATTATTATTATTATTATTATTATCATCATCATCATCATCATCATCATCAGAAGAAGAAGAAGAAGAAGAAGAAGAAGAAGAAGAAGAAGAAGAAGAAGAAGAAGAAACAAGTGTAAGTTTACATTCACAACCAGGCTCATGGCCCTTTTCCGTGCTCATGGCAGTGCAGGTAAAGATATGATTGTAATATACTGTACAATACAATATAGATAACTGTTGTAAGAAGTACAGAGTGAATTTAGTTGCACTTTGCAAGAAAAGAGTTACCATTATTTTAACATTCTTGTACATACACCTAGCTGTTAAAGCAAATATCGCGAAATGAAACATAAATAACCACTCAAAATCAGAGTACTATAAGAAGGCATATTACCCAAATCTTTTCATATCGCATTACATAGATCTCATTGTGTTACTGTCTGTCCTAACTAATCATATTCAACTTGGTGAAAAACCAATTAAAAAAATACATGAATAAAGAATGGCATAATGTCAATATATACTCTACAGAAGGATGGGTTAAAGTTTACTCAATATTGTGTAAAAAGGGAACATGCATGTCAGTTGGGTAATATTTCTCACCCTATCAGGCAAGAATGTACTCAATTTTGTGTATAATTAATAGATTTAATTAAACCCAACGTTGTGCGAATTTTTATCCAATATGGCGCAAAATATTACTCAGCTAACATGCAACCCAATATTGAGTAAACTTTTACACACCCTTCTTTAGAGTGTATCGGTGGAAATTATATAAAGCATTTCTCAGGCCTCAGGCCTCATAATTCCAGTACAATGACCTTGTCAAAGTAACATTTCACAATTTAGCCGTTTTGATGCACTAGATTTTGGAGTCTAACATTTTCAAAACCAAATGTACGTAAACCATCAACTATTCAGGTATCAGAAATGGCAGTTGATAAAGAAAATATTATATATGCCCTTATCAATATCAGATCAGCTACACGATAGCGGTTTAATTCACTGCGTCGAAATAACACTCATTTTGATCGAATTGACTATGTAAAAAGGATAGGAACAACGCGTAGCATAGTGGGTTTTCGAAATCTGTGGACGGTAGAAAACGAGAGAGCATGTGATACATATGGTAATAATGGGCACATCAGTTGTGACAATTCTTTATGACAATGACAATGACAATTCTTTATTCTTTATTCTCATGGCACTCAGGTGTAGAGCATTGGAGAACATGAAATACTCACATTTGACAGATAAACAAAACATTTACATATACATTAACATAACAATATAAATGATAATATATATGATAATAATAAAGGTGATTATGATGAAAATGATTATAACATAATGACAATAATAATGATAATGATGATAGTAATCATTATAATAACAACGATAATAATACTAAGATGTAATGATGATAATTTACATTCAATTTCATATTTACATCACCTGACATTGAGTACTATCCCTGAACACTATTGATAAAGACAACCCAATTAAAAAGAAAGTAGTCGCCTTAACATATTGGCGGCGACTTGAATTTGTCATTCACTGCATACATCAGATGCGCAGTCGTTTTCTACTTTCAACAAGTCCCCGTCCATCCATTTAAAAAACCACTATCCGTAGACGGAGCATATTGGAATCGGATGCCTTCATTATGATGTTTACTTTCCATTCCTCTCAATATTCCAAAAGATTTTGAGAAACAACCTTAATTTATTTGATCACCATGCAATGGCAAAATGTTTAAGTCAAACAATGCATGGATATTCAATAATCATTTAGGTTTCGAGTTTAAATGCAAATAGTCTAGTGTGTGAATCAATGAAAAAAGGATGTATTTAAGTAAAATACGTAATTGAAATGACATCGATTACAAGCACTAATTGAAGTACACATTCACATGATAAATGATTATCAATTCACTCACAAGCAAACAATGATAGTGCTTTCATTTTCAGCTTTCACTCATATATTTTCAATCATATCGCAAATAGTCACCATATATTCATGTCAAAAAGAATTTTATCGGAGTATTTGTATACAGATATGTTTAAACAAGTATATTTGAATATAAAATGATAAAATGTAATTGTTTTCTTTTCTTATCTGTTCATAAATACAAGAGAGTTGAGTTAATCAACGTGAGAAGGGACCAGGTTGATAATACGACAATCAATTATAAATTATAATAGAGCCCATTGCTGCTTTGGCCGTAACGATGTATAAAATGTCATGGCAAATCTTGATATATTTCGCAAGAGTGATTATTTGGTTGTAATAGCTTGGTATTTGGCAGATTATTTCGTGGTGAAATGTAAATATAAACATCTGCCATTTGCTTGCATTAACCCGGTTTTTTTTAATCTGAGCTGTGAAAAAATCAGGTTCCAAAATCATCTTTTAGTGCTTTAAAAAGTTAGATTAAAAATAATTGCGTTCATTATAGGAACACTGTATATACTGAAACTATACTCTCAGTTCCATTTATAATTTTCTTAATTTATATCCTTTGGTTTTCCTCCATACTCTTACGATATGACAGGCCAGTCAACTTAATGATTTTAAGCTGAAAGTTTTGGTGATGATGGAGGTGGTTGAGGTTGTGCTTGTGGTGGTGGTATAACGATAACGATGATGATGATGATGATGATGATGATGATGATGGTGATGATGGTGATGATGATGATGATAATATTATTGATTACAAAATGAGACCAATAAATAATGATGAATGATGAAAGTTTTTTGTTATGTCATAGTGAAAATCTTTCAGCCGTCTTCGTTTCATCTATACCAAAAGTTTGCCCATCAATTTCATGGACCGGAAAAACGCCCCCTCATATTAAATTAAACACGCGCCCTTTTATACGTGGAAAATTGTAATACACCACCCCTACACCTTTAACCCTTCCCCTTTTCAACGTGGTCAGCAGTCCCTGAATTATTTTAATTGAAAATGGGGATTTTTTTTTATAAAGTTTTTTTTTTGTTTTGTTGACATCTATTTTCTATTTTCTCATTCACACATCCTTGCAGATCAGTGATGTTCAGGAATCGATAGCCCTACAAGAGGAAGCCATATCGAATAGGAAAAGGCGTAGCGTTTCAATTTTCAACAGTGAGTTTGATTACAATACATATCACCCGTTGGATGAGGTGAGTGTTTGAAATTCATAGTTGTTATGTAATTAAATTTATTTTCACTATTTTCACTTCAACACAATCGCTTTAATTACTTTTTTCTTTTTCTATTTTATAATCTCTCTCTCTCATCCCTCTAACTCAGTCTGCCCCTTCCAATCGCTCATGTCACTAACCGTACACACACACACACACACACACACCCACACACACACACACACACACACATACACACACACATACGTACATACATACATATATATATTTATATAAACTTATATACCTACACACGCTAACTCCTCTCTCTCTCTCTCTCTCTCTCTCTCTCTCTTTCATTATTCCCTTGTAAAATGACATGTTCGCCGATATCGTGATTTAAAGCCCCCTTACAGCTACACGAATTTAGGCGGACGAATGCTGGCAAATTGGAAAAAATGCTATAATGCTATAAGACGAGAAGTTGAACAACTTGCCTTCGCGCTACACGTATAAGCTGCCGTATTCTTCAAATTCGTCAGCCTTCGTACACCTCTGTGAGGTGGCTTGCATATCAAAAAGTTGCTCTCAAGATCACAGTTATACAGTAATAAGTAATACTTACGTTTTCCATGCTTTATACAGATTTATAAATGGGTAACAGACACAACCAATGAGAATTACAGGATAGCCACCGAGGAGCAACTCTCAACGTCGTACGAAGGTCGCCCGATCAAGGCCGTCAAGGTACGTCTCACAACTTGAACTCACTTCACTTTAAATGATTTCAAAGGGATCCATCGATTGATTGATATATGGAAACGTCGTGGTGTAGTGGTTTAGAATCTCGCCTTTCAACTAGAAGGTCGAGGTTTCGAATCCCATCCATGGCGTTAATTTCCTTCGGCATGAAATTTATCCACATTGTGATGCACTCTTCTCGTGAGTGTGCGTATAGGTGTGTGTGTGGGAGGGGTAGCTTGCTGGTATGTTGATGGGCCCATAGCATCCATAAATGAAAAATTGTATCAACCTGTAACTGGTGTATCAATATTAAGATTAAATGTATTAACCCATATTCTGCTGTATTCCCGCTTAGAATTCATTTAAAACGCTGATCAATTGGAATCCATGAATAAGTATGATCATAGCTACTCGATGGTCATAATTTCTGAACAAGGTTTTCTGAAACTTATATAAATCGAGGTTAAAATGACAAATCTTCAGATTAATAAGCATGAATCATTATCATGGAGGTGTCCCGGGGGTGTTTCATCAAGATTTGTCGCAGCGACAAGGAGTCATTTCCCGACAATTCCCATCATATGCCCATATAGCAACTGTCAGCGATAGTGCTTTCCATCCAATCACAATCAAGGAATTCATCAGCGCTGACTAATTGTCTCTGCGACAAATCTTGATGAAACACCCCCCCCCCCCCCCGGTCTAGTGGCTATACATGCTTGCATCAATACCGGTAATATCGTCCCGGGTTTAATTCCCGTCGGCACTAGTTTCCTTTGGCAAAGAAAATTATCACACTAACCAGTCTTACCTAGGTGCTATTTGGGTACCGGTAGGAAACAACCGTCTTGTGGTTGGTTTCGCTTTATGCGCCTAACAGGTGACAACTATGACTCCAATGACCAGGTAATGATAATGCGAGCGCTTGGGTAGGTTACGATAGGACCGGGTAAAGCGCGATATAAGTAATTAATATTATTATTTCCATCATTAATATTATTCAATTCCATTCACAATTTGTATTGAGATCGCTCGTTTTGAAGTTATGAACTTGAATATCTATTATAATACATTTATCACCTATTTGTATTGCTAATGAAATCGTTTCATTGATTCGAAATCCTTTGAATGTTATCGAAGCGACATTGTTGTGTTATGCTTTAATGTGACACTGAACACTCTCTATTGTATACATTCTATGGTATCTCGTAAACTCAATGTTATCCAACTGTTATACGCGTCTGAATCATGTAAGCAACTCAATAATAAACTAGCTAAGATTTCCCTAAATACTGTGATTGGGCTGATGATGATAATGATGAATTTAGATTTAAGGGCGTTTCTCATTCAATTCTGAATATTTACGCCTGTTTATATTTTAATTTTTTATTATTTCGAATTTTTATATTGGGCGCCCTTCTTTCTTTAATTATATTGACTGGTGGCAGCGGTGGGATGCGAACCCACACCATCGAAATGATATTTATTTTTTGTTTTACCACCATGTAGCTTGGTTCGCCTAGCCCAGTTGGTAACAAACCCATAGCCTACATTCAAGGAGGTATCCATGCAAGAGAATGGATCAGTCCTGCAACTATGATGGGACTTGTCAAAAAGGTAAATGATGATGTCATGGAGATGCCGTAGATGCACCCTCCAAAAGCGTCCTCACAAATTAATGTTGAAAAAAAAAAACATTTTGCATGTAGAGCAAAAATATGCATGTTGCACTGTGTTCGGTTAATATTTGTCAAATTACTTTTGATGAAATATAAATTATTTAATCAATTTTTTTTAAACCCATAATCCTATTTGACTCTCTATTGGAAAGAGACAATGTATTATTTAATTGATACATTTAGAAGATAATTAACAAGTAGATTTAATACGTGTAAAGTAGGTAAAGAAATAGGTGTAAAGTATTGTAATACTTGCAAGACACGCTTACCACACACATTTTAAGACTTGAATACATTTAGTTTATAATGTACTATATAAATGTAGTTTTAGGAGGAAGATTCAATAGAACAATCGATTCTTTCAATTTAGCCACCAAATCTCTCACATTACAGCTCATAGATGGATATTCTTTGGATGGTCGTGTTAAATCAATGTTGGATACTTTCGACTGGTATATTGTTCCCGTTCTTAATCCAGATGGCTACGTATACACATGGTTGAACGTAAGTAAAATAGAGAACAAAAGTTTTGAATAAAATTCATGACAATATTCATATTCCCTTTAATGCCTCATTACTTTAATGGGAAACTTTACTCTGACATTGATGCGTTGTTAATAAATTTAAAAAAAGTGAGATGAACAAACTGAAAATTTGAGCAAAATCGGGAGATCCATGGCAGTAAAAAGTTATGAATGTTAAAATTTATCATTTCCACCTGTGATGGACATCCTTGAATTGCCAACTTTGACATTACTGTGATGTCATACTTGTAGAAATCCTCGCTAACTTTGTACATGAATTTACCAAAAATGGCTCAATGTCATATCTCAATTGAGGAAATCACCTCCATTCTCTTATGGAATGCTTGCAGAATGGATAAGTCCATATTTTACTTGAACAAAAAAGTCTAATATACTTAGCCTCATGTTTCTCTTATACATAATTACAATTATTTATTTATTTTTCATATTTATCCCCTCATAATTCCCGATTATATTTGTATATCCCCTTAAGAGACACGCTCAACAGTTGTTCTTTCTCAGGAATAATCATTGCATTTTTACTATTGTTGTCTGGCTATTGATTTGCGTAAATTTGGGGTACATCGTTGTCATGGTTTTTTTTTCCTTCCTTCTTGTTACATTTTTTGCCTACTTCTCCTGGCCCATGAAATATATTTATGAGTCCTGCATCTTTCTTTGATATTCATTCCTCTCCCCCCCCCCCTCTCACCCCCTCTCTCTCTCTCTCTCCCTCTCCTTCTCTACATGTTCCTCTCTCTATTTGTTTCCTTTCAAGTTACACAAACCAGGACGCCATCAAATATAATTATTCATTTTCTAGTAAATGATTTTCTGAAAGAAGGATGCATAAATCAAACAAGCGCAGATACAAAAAAATGTTATAAAACTGAAAAAAAAAAAAAATGTTTTTCTATTGCTATAGGATCGTATGTGGCGTAAGAACCGACGTAAACCCGATGGAAATTTTTGCACAGGGATCGACCTTAATAGAAATTATGACTACGCATGGGGTGGTAAGTGAAGTAGAAGATACTATCACAATCAGGGGAGTTGTTCAAAATCAACTGCAAATCAACTGCAACTTTGCGAATTGTAACGCGCATTTTCATTCATGCACGGTATGTGCATTTAACACGACGCGCATGAAACAATGATTTTGATTGGCACGTTCCGATCAACTGCAACTTGCGATCAATTGCAACTTTTTGAGCAACACTCTTTAGCCTCCTATTTGCTCATCTTATGATTAGAAACTTAGAAAATTTGAATAAAAGCTGAAGAATTACAAGAACGGGTCAAAAATGGAACAAAATATAGAAAATATTTATGACTATTTGCCGGATATTATACACATATTTTTATGATATCCCATCCGATGCATGATGACATAATTGCAAAAAACATAACTATACAATTGTTTCGAACAGACATTTTTTGGTGCGATTTGTTTTTACACCGTTGGTAAACTTTAAACAGTTCTATTTGTGTCGGTCTTGCTTATTCATGAAAAGTAATACTGATGTTGTAAAACAATGATATTGATAGTAATAATGTATTACATCAATTACAAGCGTTTTGAAGTGCTTTATACTAATACTTAACATTAAACGAACAACTTTAACTGCAAATCTTAGGAACATATATATGCATATTAAGCAAGAGAACAATTGATTACTTATGTTCACAGACAACAATATAATGTGACTTGGAGCATGATAGATAATCGCAACGGGGAATTCAACAAAAATGCATAATTAATCAACGTTAGTCTGTGCACTTTTCTCTTGTTCCTCCTTAGGTGTTAATAAGCCTTTTTTTTTAAATTCCTATTACCTTGTTTTTCTCTCCCCATCTCTTCCCATCTCAAACAGGAACTGGGTCTAGCGGAAACAGTTGTGCCGAGACCTACCATGGTACCGGTCCCCTCTCAGAGCCAGAGCATCATGGCGTCACCAAGTTCCTTCTAGAGAAACAAACCACCAATGGCGTGCATCTATACTTGGATGTACACAGCTACGGACAGTATTGGCTTTACCCATGGGGCTACACTGGGTCCAAGACTGTTCCTGTTCCGGATAGAGCCGATTTGGTAAATACGAAGTGGCGCGATTGAGAATGCTAGCTAGAAGAAGAAGTACTTAAGTATAAGAATGCATTTCTTAGTACTTCAGTATAAGAATGCATTTCTTATTGCCTTATGAATGAACCCAAAAACGCATATGGTTCATATACAAAGGGTAGACCTAAACTTGACAAGGAAATACTGAAATACGAGATAAGTCCCTTAGAAACAGATGATTGTATACATGTTGGTATCTATTATATTAAAAAAAAAAGCTTCTTACATCATGATGGCCCATTTTCTCAAATTTACATACCCGAGTTTCACAAAAGCCCTAGTCACATATGGAAGCCCCGACTGAACACGATTCAAAAAGGTAAACAAATTCTTTGTTGAGGAGCAGATAACTGTTAACTGAACGAAGATTCGTGTTGAATCGTGTTCAATCTGGGCGTCTATTTGAATGGGGCTTACTTTTTGAAAGTCACATTATGGAGTCCCACTCTAGGACATAAATCGAATAAAATGTTATTTAATTAATGATCACACTCTGTCCTATCAATCTGAACATTTTTAAGGTCAAATTGAAAAAAAAAATTATATTTTTGACGAAAAATACAATTCACAATATTTTCACAAAACTTAACGCATTCGACAGATTTCTTTTTCTTCAAAAATATGTCCATTCATGTGCAAATACCGGTAATGAGAAGAAGTCAAATATTGGAAAATGTTTGTTTCATTATACTTGAGAACTTTCATTTACATAATTCTTGGTACATTTTGCACACATAAATACTTTGTGACTCTTGAAGAGGGACGTTTTTCTGTTTTGTGTGTTCACTGTTGCATAGAACATGGGTTAGTGCTTATTTTTACACACACGCTAGAGCCAGTAGTTGATATCAAGTATTAACTCCATTTTTACTAGACACCCGTTAAAAACTTATGCTTATTTTTTTAGGTTTAAAAACTTGTTTGTGTGTTTATTTGTTTATTTTTTTTTTATCTATGTAGCTCATCATTTTTAATTTTCATGCAACACTTTATTCAATAATATGTGGTGTCACTGCTCCAATGCAGTCTGAAGGCTAAATTACAGAGAATTGGTATAAATGTCCAAGACATAACTTACATTACCGAAAAAATGTAATGAAAATTATATAAAAAGAACGGTATACAAGAAATTCCACAAACGCATGACAGCCTCGAGGCATATTTCATGTTTCATACTCTTTCAGCGTTACGTTATTTCCACCATAATTATACCTGCTCTTCGTGACTGGCTAGTGGTAGGCAGGTGTTATTCCCCAAAGTATGCTTAGAAATCGAAATGCACTTAGCAATTGGCCATTTACATCCATGTCGGAAGATCAGATTACATAATTGTGATTTTGTTTCTCTTTGAGGATTTTGAATGGTTGGTAATTATTGGGGATAAAATCATGCTGGTTAGAATAATTTGTATCGACATATGTACATAGCTGCAGGCATTATATATGATATTCTAGATTCAAAGGAATTTTAATTTGTTTTTTTCTGCAGATATAGAATCACTTTGCTCATTTGTATTGCAGGGATGTATACAAAAACGATTATACCATAGGCATTATGGGGATGACTTGTCAGAGGTATCTTTTGAATGTATGATACGATTCGGTTGCAGCAATTCTGCCTCACGTTTATAGATATCACTAATGCGCGCATCGTCAGTTTCCATCTTCTCGAAGGAAGGAAGGGAATGAGTGAGGGTGCAAACTTTAAGATGAGTCGACCCCCCCCCCCCCCCCGGTCCCAAAATCATGGGTCAGCACACTTGAGATCATACAATATGATAAACCTATGAAAAAGAACACCTTCCCGAAATTGTGTCACTATCCGTTAGAATTTCCGCACATAGTGTGACTTGTTTGTCATTCAAATTTTCTTTTGTCTAGAAGTAATTTCCAAGAAGTAATATTATCAAAAGAAAGACATTTCTTCAGATAACATGAATGATTTCATTTTGCTTGTCATTCCACAGCATTCACTAGCACTTGCTGCTGAGGATGCTATCACAGCTAAACATGGAAAGGATTATTTTGTTGGACAATCTGGACCAGATTTCTGTAAGTATTGTTGACCTTGTATTTTGCTATTTTTATTGTCTGGCCTGGGTGCACAAAGTTTAAAAAAAGGTTAAAAAGATTAGTGAGGAGCCGCTGCCGTTTCCCCCTTGGCTACCAGCTCCACGGGGCGGGGGGGGGGGGGGGCAAATATGAAGTTCGGACGTTTGAGAGGCCCCGGATTTTAACATCCTGGGTGTGAAAATATGTCGCCATCCCCTTCAATTATAGCGCTTATGAAGATGCTATGGCGATAGAAATCCCTTTTCCTCACACTTCCCCACACCATTAGAAGAGGTCTGATCATCATCAAGGGCCAATTGCATGAAATGGTCTTAGCTATCCTGTACTTGCTATGACGTCTGACTTATTGTGCCACCCTCTAAATATAAACATAAACGTCTATACATCTATGTTACGAGGATGGTGCAAGTAGTTAAGGCGTCATGACAAGAAGATGATAGCTATAAATACATGTAGTGCAGTTAGCCCCTGCTTCTTTTTCTCCGATCTTCTTGTTCTTTTTTGTCTGTTTTTCCCCTTGAACGTTGCCTTCACCTTCCGAAGTAAGGATCTTTGAAGGAGACGAGGATGAAAATCTCTCACTTTCTGAATAAAAACAATCCTATTCTTTATCAGATGATGCAAATCGGCTAAATACCGGCTAAGCACCGGATAGAGTGTGAAAGGTGACCGCGTCACATCCCTTAAAGGGGAACTACACTCAGAGATTAAATTGCTATCATTAAATGAAGAAAAATAAGATGAACAGACTGTGAAAATTTGAGCAAAATCGGATGATCCATTCAAAAGTTATGAATTTTCAAAGTTTTGATTTACACCCCTCATGGGCTCCTTAAATTGGCAAACGCACAGGCACAAAATGGCTGCCAACATGGAGAACTCTCCATTCGCTTTGTACACAAAATTTCACATTTTCCTCTTTTTTAAGAAAAGTAGACAACATTTTGTTTCTTCGATTAAATATATTATAGCCACATTAATTCTGCAAGCATTCCAGAAAGAACGGGGTTGGTTCCTCATTTGAAATATGATATTGATCCATTTTCAATAAATTTATATACAAAGTGAATGAGGAGTTCTCCATGTATGACATCACAGATTATGCTAATTAGCTATAC
>BQKZ01000850.1:0-24401 GCA_036244855.1 Temnopleurus reevesii
GTGCGAATAGTTTTACCCAGAACCTCGAGAGTCATTGTATATTTCTATAATATTGAACAGGGAGCCTTTAATGAAGTCTTTAGATATTATTCAAATCGATATATTAGCTTGTCGCTGGATAATGTTCAACAATATGTCCTTACCAATTGTAAGATATATGATAATGAATATATAATTGCAAACAAATGTAGATTACTTTATTTCTGGCGACAGGAACACAATTGCCATACCTTAATTGATTAACAAATTGTGATATAAATTATAATAAGTTTGATAAAAGGACGATTAAACTCCATCCTTTTTCTTGGACAAATTGTAAGTATTATCCAATTTGTTTCACTTTGTGTAGCCTGAAACCTTCAAGATAAATAGTTTTATTGAACAATTGTAGAAGGCTAATATGTTAGCACTTTTCCTGATGTCACTCAGATAGACTTGTTTGAATGGTTGACATTTAATGAACCCAGCTAGTTAAATAACGAGTCGATTCCTAAGCAAACCTCAATAGGTCATTAACTGTTAAGTGGTTTCAGAAATGTTTAAGCTACCCATTTTCATCTCTCGTTTGTTTGCGAACAAGTATTACATTTCGCGAAAACAAGGATCAATGTGTATTTTGACATAAATGTTTGATGTGACGCACTGGTCATATCATGTGGCTTAGCCACGCTATCGTTACATGTTATAGCGAAGATGAACTTGAGCTTGTTTCCCTTTTTTCCTATGAATACAAAGAAACAACTGCACTACAGAAATCTGTACAGCAAAAGAGTATAACGAAGTGCAGGAGTTTAAACGATAATCCGGACCAGAAAATATCGTAGATATTAGTCAAGTCTTGCAGATTCACGTGCCCAAATACAAAGAAATATTAAGAATGTGCTCGGACATTAAGAAAATATATAGAAAATGTTGAAATAAATATTTATGCTTAGTGCTGATATGGACATCGATTCAATGCTGATCCTGTGAAACCTCATTTTTTAATCATGTCTTTGAGGATTACAAAACAAAAAACATGGAATGGAGTCATTTGTAGTAAACTGTAAACAAAATTAATCCTTTAAGAATTCCCTCGATCCAGCATTAGCCTAATTTTGTCCATATTTTAATTAAAAATTTATTCAAACTTGGCGAAGAAAGTCACCGCAAAACAACTTCACACAACGCCTCTTTAGTTTACAACCACTGGACCAACGATTGAAAACCATGATCAAGATTTTACAGTCTGACAAGACTGATCTGTCAACAAGTAGTCAGCATTATCGATTTCATTTCAATTTAGATTGTCCCACAGGATGTAAAATATATCCTGGTTATATTCTCTTATCCATTATCGGTCAGTTCCCCGAAAATGTCACTTCCGTTACGCCAAAAAAAAAGAGTAAATATCTTAACAACTATTCATTTGAAATCCTTGAAATCAGAAAATCAGAAAATGATATTATCTATGAACCACATATCAAATTTTGATGACTTTCATCAAGATATGCACTTTCTTTTAGCGTAAAGGACATGACAATCTATGACGTTTATTTATTTATTTATTTATTTATTTATTTATTACGTTTTATTTCAACAGGGTAGCCTCATCAGTAATCGCAGTACTGTTCTTCCTGAAGGCCCTGCATAATACAAAATTATACGTTAACAATGTATTTTGGAGTATTTTCAATTAAGCGCTCGTGGATGTGAATTACATACACGTATGTAATATCCATTATACATAGACATGTAATTATGTTAAGCCATCATCTGTTAGTAAGGATAAAATCACTTCAAAGTTGATTTGAACATTGTTACTAACATTAACTATTAGATGAGCTCAGTTGTGCGAAATGTAAGCATATAATCAATATCATTCAATTAGAATACATATGAAAATGGTTGTAACTTACCTCAACTGGGCTAGATATCTTGACAGCGCGGCCAGTCTCAGCGACTTTCCCAACTAAACTCTCGCCGACCTTAACAGTTATGGATCCCTCAGGGTCGGTCTTCCCTACGCCGAGTAACCAATCCGTAGGCCGATGTGTAGGAACGCCTGGCGATAGATCCCGTTTCTTTGACACTAGTATTTCCTTTCCTTTGGGTCCTTCAAGCACAAATAGTTCCACTCGTTCGGCGTCCACTAGAATGCTTACGTTAGATAAGATCTTACTGCGGAGACTGTTTAGATCCAGATCGTGTGAGATGTCTTTGACAAGAGCGAGGAAGAACTCTCGTTCGTTTGCGGATCGCAGCTGAAGTTTAGCCTCGTGCGTGATACTGGTGCGGTGTGGGAGGCGTACCCGAGGTTCCAGCAAGGAGCTCAGGGTACTTGCGAAGTTCTGAGGTGGTGGCACCGTAGATGCTCGACGTAATCTTCTCCGACCGGTGAAACCTTTGCCTGTGACATTCTCCCGCTCCTTAGGTGACAACGGCTCAGAATCTAGTTGCATAGAATGATCACGGTTACCTGTGCCAGCAGCCCATGTGCTGAATACAGTCTTGGAGCGCGCTTTGGCAAAGTCCTGTCTCAGGTATTGCCTTGACCCTGATCGAGGTCTGACGGGTATGTTCGCGATTCCTTCATCTGAAGAGTTGCTCTCAGATTTGTCTTCCGGTTCGGACAGTGTCACTCTCCTGGTTCGAGGTGACAAAGGTTGTATCGCCTGTAAAGGCGCACTGCTAATAGGTCCCGGAGAGTTGGGACTGGATGTGTTCGTTGGACTAGAGGAACTTGGTGGCGAAGATGTGTCCTCTTCTTTGTGTAGGTCCAGCCACTTTTGGACCAAGTCCTTGTTAGCACCCTTTAGAAAATAATCCTCAAACCAATCACGGTTTGCATTTAGCCAAACCTCCACCTGTTTGGGTTTGATTGCCTCCAAATCTGTTCCAGCTTTCGTCAGCTCCATGTCTGTCTCAGATTTATCCGTAGGGCTCTGAGTCCTTAGATCAACCTGGGCAACATCTAACATACAGATTCTTACGGTCTCATACACGTTACGAAAACACCTCCACGGTACGCAATAGAAGAAATTCATCAAGTGTCATATTAGTAGCACCGGTAGGCAAGAAAAGCATGAACTGATGAAGTGCGAGTGAGATGTAATCATCCAGACAAAATAATGAATGTGCACGATTATGAAGATTATAGGTTCCTTGTCGGCTCACATTCCACTAATGAAAACAATCGATCAGACCTTGGCTAGGTCCTCTTCACATCAACGATAAAACTCGAATACGCAGTCATCACATCCCTTCTGCTTTTACTCCATCGGTGGGACACCACCAGACATCCCAATCATAGCTTGACTCGCCAAAGTGACCTCCAGGCAGCTGCTGCCAACTCGCGATTCTCGCCCGGGATATAATTAGGTGATATCGATCGGGAACAGTTATATAGCGAGAAGGTTTAGATTCATAGATCTATAAGGATGGTGGTGGTGGTGGTGGTGGTGATGATGACGGTGTGTGGACACGTGTCTGGAATGAATGCAGTGTAGAGTAGACACGATGTGATGAGAGCATCTCTAATGAACGTAGCTCAGAATTGATCAATAACTTATGGCAACCAGGAACATCACGGGCAAACAGTCCTCAACAAGAATGTGCACAGCATGCAATGTGTGTATATTCCATACAATAATATTTCCCAAGTGGATGAGTATTTAAGCTCTCCTTTAGGAGGCAACACCCTTTTTTTATTCGCAGAGCATCCTTTCCATGAAATATTCCTTTGACATAATCCGTACATCCAATCACTCTCTTCGGAGGGCGGAAATTTTCTGCAGAAAAGAAAAAAATATGAAAGGTAAAAAATAATAAATGCGCTGAAAATCAGGTTTGTCACGTTATTTGATTAAAATGTTAGACTGTAAAGGGAAAGGGGATATTTTCTTTGTAAAAGTACTCAATAAATGGAGTGGAAAATTGGAGCACAGAGAGTATAAAAGATTGAACTTTGGATGCTATTAATCAAATTTTCTTTGGTATGATGATTACAACACGTAGATACAGATATATCGTACATTGGGTGCATCGAAAGCCTGTGTATTGAATAAAATGATATAGGACCCTAATGTAGCATGTTCGATTCTGCGAAACTAATTAATAGTGCGAACTGCATATACACAAAGCTTACGGAAGTCGTTGAATGAATTAGCAATTAGGGAATCAATGAAAGACTATTTTGTTGTTAGATAATAATGTTATACTGAATAATTTTGTAATAAATTTTCTTTCATACTTTTTCAAATTAATGTCTGTAGCTGAAAGTGGAACGACCATAAAATCTTAATTGTGCATACAAATTAGTCTACCGAGTGCCCTAATTTGTTGTTGTTGTTGGTTTTTAACCGACAAGCGCCATCGTGATTAATGATTGCCAGCTTCCCTTTTTATCCATCCTACAACAATGGTGCCATTTAAGCCAACTTGTTAAACCTACTTGATTTCGGGGGTGTCTGCACCTGCAACATTACTGAATATAGTTCCATTTTCATTTTTCTTCTATCTATCTATGAACCTCTCGCCCAAATGTCGCCACTGCACCCTTCACAATGCGCCCGAATACCTGCCTCAAGAATCCACCTCTTTAGCCATAATTTATTGTACCCCTCATCTAGAATCAGGCTAACCGTATGCATCATCACATGAGCTAAGTACATTAGACCCTCCCCGAATGGGACGAGCTGTGAAACTCGAGCTCATAGATCCACGTAATCAACACTCTCATTTTGGGGCATTTTGTCTCCAGTTACCTCAAATTTCTCCCCAAAATATTCAGGCTGGAGAAAGCGCGCGTCTCCCTTGTTTATCATCAACACGGCAAACGAGGTGAAGATTCCCTTCTCTAAACATGTGCTCCTCGCTCGAGATTGTAGGAGAGCTTTCGAGTCTTCTCAACCCAAGTGCTCTTCTTTTAGTTTCTATCTTATCCATGTTGAAGGATGCTTGCAATCTAGCACAATTGCGCAACATGCATACAAGTACTCTATACCGATAGGAGCATGCGATGAAGAGAAACCCCGTTTCAACATTTTTGTTTCAAGCAGAAAATGCTAAAATGAACTGTAAGAAGGTAGGTGCCATACCAAGATCACCTCCAACCCAATCTACGGCAGAGAGTTAGAACCAACTAATAAGGTGATAATAAATACATTATAACTTGTCACAAACGAATACATTCTGACATATATTTGTTCCTGGATCAATGAATAAAGCAGTTGGAGATTAATGCATGCAGTTTCGTCACAACACAAACTGCCGAATTTGCAGCAAAGAGCTTAACATATAAGTTTGGTGGTCATCGTTTCTGTACGATTTTTATCACAATTTAAGCAAGCGAAATACAGTAAACATGATATTAAAGAATCATTTTCTAACAATTCTATAAAAAAAAAAAAAGATCGCGTTGTATCCATATCAAATAATTTTGTCTCCAACACACTTCGGAATATGCTGGATAGCTCAGTTGAATATTATGTTACTTCCTTTATTTAGTGCTACTGAATCAAGTGTGACATTGACAGATTTCTAGTAAATGATTTATATCTCAATGCAAATCAACATCTGTATAGATTAGTTATTCAATTTTGATCACTTACCTCAATCCACAGCTTCATAAAAAGTTATTTTGACAATGTACACAATCAAAACAATCAGTTCCACAGAAATTGAACTTATAATCTCCTAAATATTATAAATCCGAGAATGCAGTAAATAGATCAATGTATAAGAATGATTGTGATACCGCAAACATATCCCGTTTGGATACATGATACCGATAAATATCTATAGGGCAGAGACGAAAACGCACCAATCCGCTATCACTGCTCGCCTTAAACTGATTGTTGGCGTTCTGCAGCACGATCGTATACTTACCGAGCGTGCTTTGGCGCCGCACAACCAAATTTAAACATTTTTTTGTTCGTCCTTCGGTGGAATGAGAACGCATGCGCACTGTAGCCCTCGCCTAGAAATTAGTCATTATAAAAACGGGCGAGGATGAGAGAAGATGAGTTATCTTCGGTTTGCGATCTCATGCATTATTGTTAGGTGGAGCGATAGTAATGGGCTATTTCTGCCCCGAGACGAGGGTTAATAAAAAGAGGGTCTTTGGCGCGGAATCAAAATGTATGTCTTTCTCGCAGTATCCTCGCAATCCGTTAATAGGGTGTCATCTACTGTTGAACCCTTGTGTAAATATTATTAACACCCCACTTACTCAGATGATCAGGGTGTGTACACACGACTATATTGCTTTAGGTATTGTAGAGTAATTACATGACAAATATTGTTAATATTTCATGCGTCTCGCGTAAGATATCCTTTCAAATCGATAGTATTTTCCCTTTCGCGGTTGATAATATCAAGTGATTCCATTCTTACATGTACACTTTAAAACAGTACTATATTATTATCTATATGAGAGTTTTAAGCTGTACAATATTAAGCCATATTGTACGGCTTCAATTTTACGCTTGCGCAAAGCAGTGACCAGCCTTCTGGTATATGTAAAGATAATAATAATTATATAGGATGGCTTTATTTCATGAAATACCGGGAATATTGCACTCGTTAGGGCCAATATTGCACTCATCTTCGATTCGTGCAATATTGCCCTAACTCGTGCAATATTCCCTGGTATTCCATTTATTGCCATCCAATATTATATAATCATGTCTAAATTTCTGGTACTGTTTTCGATAACTATCAGATATTGTTTACGAAAATAACAGTTTTATTAGTTAATGTTATATACAATTTAGCTCAAATTACCAAATAGAGTATGTAAGTATCTAATATCTTGCTAATGATGTGTAGAGTGACATGAGGGACTATTTATAATGATTTGGCAAAATGCATGGAATCAAGCCCATGTTAGTTCTGAGAATACTTACTTACTGACACATCAGAAATTATACCACAATGGAATCTGCGGTTGTTGTTTTTACCAAACCTTTGTAAGTATACGTTCTGTTTACATTGATACGGTTTGCACCGTCGACATAATAATAAAGGCCTTTTCTCATGTATTAACGTCAGACCTGGGCGGTTCAAGTGCCAAATTATGGATAACGAACCTCAAACTGCTTCACTTCCTCAATTCTGGGGATATATCGTTGGGAGCACACGTTTAATGAACACGAAATATATGGAGTCCTTCACACAAAAATATATTAATCGGGACAGTCAGATAAGTGGAATAATGACTGTACAAATTAACTATTCAGTAACAGATTTAAACACAATAAATGGATAAAGAACCCGCCTAACATTAAGGATTTGTAAACATTGCTCTGCTGGTGAATCATGATCGTAAAATATGCACACAATTTATAGGGAAACAGAAGAGATTATCTCTATCATTGTATGAATTATTAGACAAATAATATAGCATCATGGTTTAATGACTAGACACTTCCGCTATCGGAGAGTTTTATTATAAACCTCCGAGTTGTGAGACAATTATTCTACCACTAAGCCATCGTGATGAGCCTTTATATACTATTGTGTCGAACCATTAGCTTTCGAATTTATGCCATCGGATTATCCGAGAACCGTTAGTGTAAATGTTAGCTATTAATTGCCAATTTGAAAGAGCAATTCTAATTGGTTACTGTTCAGTCTTTTGAACAAAATGTACACGCAACGAAGACCTTGATTTGTCTTTTTCATCAATGATTAGTCGCAAATCTGTATTTTTCGCGGTCCTTTTGTGAAAATGGGGGCAAGGCTCATCACTCTCCAAATAGGCTATTTAGTACATGATATGAACACACTTTGCGAGTATGTCGACTATGTGACCTTCGGTATAAGAGACCATCGCCGCAAAATACATTAATGTTGAGCTCGGAGCCTTGAGGTTATTTGTTACTCATTCAAAATGTAATCTGGATAGAAGACTTTCTCTGCACAAATGAAAATCGAACCCAGAACCTTCATAATAATATGATCATTGCTCTCCTATTTAGCTACCATTATATGATGCGGTATGTACCACTTGGCTATCAGTATAAGATGTGAACACATTCTACAATATTATGGTGCATAATAAACTAATGGGATGTTGCTCAAAATCAACTACAAATCAACTGCAACTTTGCAAATTGTAACGCGCATTTTCATTCGAGCGTGGTGCGCACATTTAATAAAATGCGCATGAAACAATGACTTGGATTGGCGCGTCCCGATCAACTGCAACTTGCGATCAATTGCAACTTTTGAGCAACACCCCCTAAATGTTATGGGAACCTCAATGTGCTAGTACATCACTCCTTTATCTGCATAAGATGTGAAAACAACCCAGGACCTTCGTGTCAGGGGGGTCATCAATGTACAACTTTGCTATCAGTATAAGATGTGAACATACTGTACCAGGTTGTTGAACCTAGGATCTCCAGTCTAGGGGACAGTGTACCATATAGTCTATAGTGTGAGTTATGAATATGCTTAACACATTATTGATCTGAGGACGTTGATGTTGTGGAACCACTATCACACCAATCAGCTATCAGTGTAAGATGTGAACACACTTCATCTGAACATCGAACCTATGACCTTCAGGTTATGTGACCATCAATGTAAAACTGTTTTATCTGCATAAAATGTAATTATACTTGACATGATGCAAAGCTGCAGTCTGTTAACGATCTATGACCAGTGTACCACTGGGTTATATGGATACACATTACAAAAGCGTCAAATCTAGGACCAGCAATCAAATTAAGTCATTTAATTTGTGAAGTCATTTAATTTGTGAATATATGATGAAGTGGAATCTTTGTTGTGGACCATAGGCGATCTGACAAGCAACAAAACACTTGTACATTTCATTAAATGGTCGAGCTGACAATCACAAATTGTCTTATTTTTAAAATCGGACCTCTCTTTTCGATCTAAACCTTTTGATTTTTTTTGTTGTTGTTTTTGTTTTTTTTTGTTGTTTTTTTACTGACGCGGACCTCTGCTGGCAAATAGGGTGCAACTGCCACCCAACCAAGCCCACACACTAAAGCTACGGGTCTGGTGGGGATAAAAGAATGCTCAGCCAAATTGCATTGGCCATCAATTGGTGGTACAAATCCACACATATATTCAGACATTATGAATACTTTTCCAGTATCACGTACTGCCTTCACATGCCGGAAATATCTCTGCACTTCCAAGCATTGTATGAGACAAGAAATTAATTGAAACGTCCTATTTAAAACAATCGATGAAAAAAAGCTTAACCATTTTGTTTCAGTGTCCGTCTGTTATTACACCTTCTTGCTAATTTCGATCGTTCCATTACTGTCTTCCAAACCGCATCTTCTTATATTTCCCACCAGCGGCCTGCAACCTGTTGGCGTGTTTGACCTTTAAATAAGCGATGACCCCCTGTATCATTGGCGTCGTCGAGAAAGCAATCACAACCCTGGAGATGTCTGCAGGGAGACTGACCCGCAACGATTGGCTGACATGTACTGCACGACTGGTGAGCTTTGCACGAAAAACAACTCCGCAAGGCTGCAAGCATACGATTGTGGCCAGACAGTGCATCACTTTGTGTTGTCTGTGATTTTGTGCCGTGCCTGATACGCGTGAAATGCCACCAAATGTGAACCATGAAATGATCGGCAAGCTCGTTCATTGTGCTAAGCCTATAACCACGACCGTAAATTACTAGGTGGTCGAATCGGACGCATCCCCCTACCCCCCCCCCCCCCCCACACACACACACACATACACTTACTGGTAGAGATTCGCTTCTACAAAGAAAAACAAGAAAAATAAGGTTGTTCATAAAGTTTTTGTTTCGGCTTTTAAGATATTTTTTTGCTAGTCATGCTTGTCATGTCATCACCCCCACAAATATCCTAGTTACGATCCTGCTACCTCCAAGTTTATTCCACTTTTGTGTATGATTAGTACTCTGGAAATGACGATCGATGGAGTAATGCACGTGACATTTAAGTTG
This sequence comes from Temnopleurus reevesii, assembly GCA_036244855.1. Classification (NCBI taxonomy): domain Eukaryota; kingdom Metazoa; phylum Echinodermata; class Echinoidea; order Temnopleuroida; family Temnopleuridae; genus Temnopleurus; species Temnopleurus reevesii. The sequence goes on from BQKZ01000850.1 coordinate 9,950, forward strand.
CGTATACTGGTGATTATCTCGTAATTAGATATATGTATTACAATCATGCAGTCTTTGGAAATGTATCCTGACTTCCCAATAGGGAATATTTTTGTTCAGTGTATATATTTTTATTTCCCAAGGGATGAGCAAAAAATGTTTTGAAATGTAAACAAGGGAGAAGAATTTAAAATTCAAATATGTATTCCAAATCATAGATTTACTTTCGTCCATTAAGCGTGTAATTGTCATCTTGATAGTAAGAAAACTTCTTTTATCCTTATAATATGTTATTTTGTTATGAAAATGACCTTGACTATTGAGAGCGTGAACATTAGGAACATAAAAATATCAAAAGGAAACTCCGTCGTCGAATTCATACTGATCAAAGTTACCCAAACACGGTGAAAGTGTTAGAAATATTTTCATTTTATTGCACAGTAAGCAAATTCGGACACATTCTGTGTATTTCACCATGACAATCCCTGTCTGTTCACATATCATGTCATGTATTTTCAAAATACATTATTAGACGGGCGGAATTTCATGATTCGATAGAGCGGTATTGATGACGCAGTGATCGGTATGTGCGAGATGCAAAGATGATGAGCTGACAACATCGATCTTCTCTCATCTCACCTCAGAACTGAAAAAAAAAGTTCGAGCAACGCTTTAAATCGGAATAATCGATTGATGCAACTATTTCGTCCCTCCAAGTTTCGATCGCTTGACCGATTTCCACATCCTGAGCCCCTTAAATCCGCATGCATTAAACCTTTTAAACGAGAAACACTCTTCTACCTGATCACATCCTGGTGTTGAAGATCACACATGGGAACATAAACGTGTTGATTGCCTTTATACGAATCAAAGTGCAAGGCTGAACATAAGATCAAATGAAAATTGTTCTACAGTATCTGACTTTTTATAGCGAGCTACATAATAACTCCAAAGACGGTACGTTTTAATTCAACCATTAATACAAATTTTAAAAAAAAAAGGGTATTTCATGCATTTTATCGAGAATTAGTTTTTCTTGTGATTTTATACACAGGACGGATCGATTCTCTGAATGATAATTCTCATGTTCAATATCTTGTAAATTATGTTTCTCATTCAAAATGAGGTAGAGAAAAATTATCAATATGTTCATTATTCCTATGTTGGTATTTTTTCAAAAATGAAAGGATAGAAATGTCATTTATAGAGTTGTGCATATCCGGTTTGGCAGCACCAAGAGGTGCTTGAAAAATACTGTAATATATCACATGAACTACAATGGAAAATATATGAAAGATTTCTCTAGAAAGGCGGGAGACGGTGGAAAAAAACAACATTTTGACAGATTTAAATGAACCATTTGAGATATTCATGAGTCTCACGAACTGACATGAATATCAAAATAACAAAATGGTTGCATATTTTGCAAAGGATTCCAAAAATATAGGTCATAACCTAACAGGAAGACTCTATCAACTCGCAATCGAAGTATGGGTACTGACGTGTAGTGCAGACAATTTGTCTGGTATCAGATGATAAATGATTTATCGTTTGGCAGAATTGCTGGCACCAAATATCTTTCCATGACAACGAATTTGTTGGAGAACTACCAGCTCGACTATAACATACCTAGCATAAACTACTTTTAATTACTAGACTTTTATTCCAACATTGATGTATTATTCCTGATCTCCATAATAGTGCTGATTTGTCGTTCTAATTCATGTACTTCAATAAGTTTACAAATTTGACAATAAAATGAATAATATATCAAATCAAGTATGGGAAGAGCTATGCCTTACTTTTATCACTTTTCCAACAAATTACCTCGAACACAAGTGTATAATATGACTTTTCTAACACAAATCATTTGATTAACGATGCATGAAACCATGAGTGTTGAAAAAGTAATGAAACTATCAATTTATACATTATCACAGACTATATTTAAGTTTCATATGCAACAATTAAAGTTATGTTTCAAGGAACTCGTATTAGCCAAACGAAAGTGTCCTTGAATGTTGGCATTTTGGAGTATGAAAAACAAGGAACGATGAGATATGCATCAGTACTATAGCATTGTTTACAACGTTCAGATAAGATCATAGCCATCAATATTAATGCATGTTCATGCATTCAGGCAGACTATGACATGTGCATGGGATGACTGCTGTATTTTAGCTGAATTCATTACTACTTGCGATATTTTAGACATAATCTTTTCATAAACTATTTCATTCTGATTTGACAAAATTGTCGTGTTCAACATTTTTCGTATTGAAAAATACAGAATTAATGGAGTGTTCAAACAAATGGATTTTTACAAAATAAAGGCGAGGATTTTTTTTAAATAGGGGCTGTCAAGGGTGGGTCTGTGTATAACCATTTTACACATTGTCAAAGGCTTGCACGTGATTTGGAAAAAGTGGGGCTACATCCTTTTGACCCACCACGGTTCCTCGATCGGTCCCTACAATAGAAAAACAAATTGTAAAAAGCGATGCACAGAAAATGTACCCATCAATGAAGACATTTTCAATATCAATTTTTAATGCTCCTGAGAAGTATTCTGATCTGGTCAGTCGTCATAATCGTCTCGGATGTATACCGAAGTCTGTGACAGCTAGCCTGACCCCAACTGTTGTGAAAGAACAGGACACAACCTAGAAGCACCTTCCAAAACAAATATCAGGTAAATGAATGCCTCCATTATCGGTTCACCGTAGTTTGGGTCCAATTTCCCACAATGTGACAAGGTTTTGCACCTTAACAATGCTGAAGAATTGCCACGATCATATCAGGAAATTGCCATTCAGCTGGAAAATCAACACAGCACAAGCCTAAAGAAAATAGTGAGCTATTGAGCATTGATTTTGGAGCAGTAAATTGATGAAAATGTGCGCTGTTGGGCTTTCCCCCACACCATCACTCTAACGTAATTATTATCGCATATAAATTCAGATTTAAAAAAAAATCCGCAGAAATTGGTGCACTGAAAAAAAAAAACACCCCGCCTCCGACATGGGTGAGGCAACGCTTCCCCACTTGAACGTCTGTTATTGCCCGACCACAAGATCCCCACCACACTTTCTCTTTTCAAGAACACATTATTTAGAATAATTGAGGTGGCCCTTAAACAACCATCTATCGAGCTTATTTTGCATGAGAAATGATCTGGGATAAAACCACTCAGAAAAGGCCGAGAAATACCACACACTCAAAAGATAACATTTGCTATTAGGCAGCTTAGGTTTTCGACGAATTTTTCTATTGCTAAAGTGCAAATTGGTTTATCTTATATCGCAGAAACATTTGCTTCGTAGCACCATACTTTGCATATGGACTATAGCTATATCATACCGTTCACAAGACAATGGAAGACAAATATTTAATTTTGAAAGTAAGAAAGGTTATTCTTGAGAAGGAGAAACGAAAATAAAAATTCCTTAAGGAATCAATCGTATAGAAGAAATAAATCATGTTACTGAATTCATAAAATAAGAGTATAGTGTACCCTTAACTACATGAGAACACGACATAAATTATTTTCGTAAAATTCTGTCGAACGCAAATTAAATGCTCCTCTGTAATGCTATTCAAATCGGAACCGGCTTGTGACTTTTGTGTCCGCACAGTACAATTAATACAGGGCGTGCGGCTCTATGGTCCATGCAAATAGATTTAGCTCTTTGGGTCCATAACACACTCTTGCAGAAATAGTTTATATCGTGTTATGGGGTAGGCAGTAAATGATCTCGTTAATGATTCCTATAACTCTATTCTACAAACATCATAAGAAAAGAAATAATTAGGACTAATATATTTTATAAATCAGTGAAAACTGAAGAATGACACAATGTCAAGCATGTAATCAGTCATCAATATATAAAATGTATTCTAACCATTGCACAGTCTGAAATAAAGAGACATGATCTTGAGAATATTATAATTTAAATCCAAAGTTGTATACTTGAAACCAAAGGAAAAATGGCAAGTGAGAAAACGGATTTCAAGTGGCGTCTTGAATAATAACAGATAACAATGATTAAAAACAGAAAAAGGATACATTGCATTCCAAATTTAATCTTTTGTTAGAAAAATTTTAATGAGACTGTTGGAATTTTATATTTCCGTTTGGCTTCTGTTTAGTGCAATTATGATAAATGCTGAAGCCTCTAAACAAAATACACGAAAATTGAGAAGACTTCAAATTACGAGTTGGACAGAGAAAGGGAGTGGAAATAATACTTATTATTTAGGGGAGAAAGATGTTTATTTATGTGCAAAAGGAAAAGGAGAGAGCGTGAGAGGGTAGATAATGGAGTGAAGTAGAAAGAGATAAGAGTCAGGAGCAAATTTAATGAGATTTAATGAGAGAGACAGAGAGAGACAGAGAGAGAGAGAGAGAGAGAGGGGGTGAGAGAGAGGTGTAGGGGATGAGACACTTTCGAACCTATTCAGTCATCTTGCTAATGGAATCAGTCAGCAGCATTAATAATGGAATCTCGATTCCTCGGATCCCCGGCTCTCAAGCTGACACACCCCAATCATCTTCCTACCTTCGTGAGTGTTTCGTCACATTCTGGTTGCACCAAGAGCAAAAAAAAGAAAAGAAAAAAAGGCGGGAAAAGGACACATTTGCATATCGTGAAACTATTCCTCTCTCCGCGCTCCGCACCTGCCGCTCGTGTCTCGCCTTTTCACGGGATTTTTAATTAAAACTCACCTGATAGCCAAGGAATGGGTTCACGTGACATTGACAAGAATGAATCGAGGTTTTCATTTCCACTGCATGTGCACGAGTAGAGTCATGTTAATAATATCAACACGAACATCTTTAATTTACAGGTACAATAACTGTGTAGTCTATTTTAGTGATGCAATATGCCAAGGTCATCTTACTGTGCCAACCCAACTTCCGTGTAAGAATAAATTAGGGGACATACATTATTTTTAGTGAAACAGTGTTTTATTCGATCGTGTGTGACGAAGTCCGTGCGTTATCTATGTGTTAATTTTGTATTATTCGTTTAAATTGGGGTGTTTTCTGTGCGATTAGATCGAATTATCACTAGTTTAAATATTTTTAAACATTTTTGTTACCGAAAAATTAAGTAATCAAAAATACATTTCTGTAACCCGTATAAATATTAAGCACGTTGTAGATGACCGATGCATTTTGCCAGCAATCCATCTCCACACCCCTCATGGAAGCTGATTGTAGTAAAGAATATGATACCGAGAATTAAAATTCCTTAATTTCAAGAACTGTATCGACACCATATTATTAAAACACGAGTGGTATATCTTAATCGTTAAATTCGATTGTTTCTATTATAATTATGAAGATGTAGTCATTGAGGGAATATAAATGGGGATCAAATCCCTGCCGGGACATTGCTTTTATCTTGCGAGTTATTAATTCATTCTGACTATGGGAAATAAAATTTAAATGCATGTAATCACTGAAGTGCTGATTTTAGCATGCACCCACATCGCTCCCAGAATGACTACACCTCGAATCCTATTTTTGATACACTTTAAGAGCAATCTCCGAAGCTATTACCATGATTACGAGCTGGTTTTAACCGGAACATCAGTGTTCGGGTAAAACCAGCCAGTGTAAACAAAGTGCTAAAATAATTCCTTGTAACTGCTCTCTATATAGGTGCAGTTGATTTCATACGGTAGGCATGCTGATTGAGAGACTTCATTTTTTTTTCGGTTCTAAACTTAACACCTTTCACTGCCTTTGGCATGTATTAGGGGCCAGCCTTCTAAACAAGCCTAGCTTCTTCGCTGGTCACTATTTTTTCATTGCTTTTGTCACATTACCATTATCAAATTTGACTGTATATATTTGAATTATCAAAAGAACTGAGAAATAAAATGATTTGATTTGATTTGATTTGATATATGGGCCCCTGTAAACACTATAAAAAATATAAATTCCTGCAATGGTTTATTTGTCTTTTTTCCGTACTACAGGGCCAATGCCTGGTAATAATTTTAAACTTCGAAGAGCGGAGTCAGACATGTAACGTAATATGTGTTATATCTCGCTAAAGTAAAATTATCATTCCCATATCACATTCCACTTTTATAACATAATATATTTAGATATGAAAAATAGAGGGTGGGGTGATGATAAATATATGTTTCCTTTTGTTTGCTCGCCTCTATACGAGTACGATAAAAGCTTTCGAAGGCTGCTGCCATGCATGGGTATGAATATGTCAATTTGATCAACTCTCAGAGCGAAAATGTTACCCCGGACAACCTGAAAGCTTTTCAAATGTTCGCATTGTTTCACAAAGTAAAATGCTGTCAAAGAAAATTTCGCTGCACTAAGTGAAAGGGGTGATGTTTAATTTGTGGAAAAGAGGGTGGACTAATACGGCCCCGATTTGGTTAAGGCATTGTCAAATGTCAAATTTGTCAAATGTATTCTGATTTAGTATTATATTATGTTATATGCCTTTTTACTGATGGGAAACAAAATACAATAGAATACAAGCTTTACGGTTTCAAAAATTCAGAGGGATATTGAATCAATACATTTTAGAGCGAGTCATTGTTAGTGCCATGAGCTTAGTCAGTCCATTTCTTCAGATTCTAAGTTTGGGTTTGTGAGGTTGCAATGTGGCGAGGCAGGAAAATTATTGAAAAACAATTTTACAATTAAACATCACAATTTATAAACTCCGGTTTAAGCTCCCTTATGAATAACATATTTCCACTAAGGCGATGTGATCATGACAGTGTGAATCGACCCGACCGTAATTTATTAACTCCCACTTGAACAATTGCAAGAAGTGGGCTACATTTAACCTAAAAGGCAAGCTATTACCATCCCAGGCAACTTCTGCCCAAAATTGCCAAATTTGATAAAAAGACTAAAAAAGTCTTTTCCCTCGACTATCTCTATCGAACACTTTTCCAGGGTGAAACGGTATTTTTAGAAACTGTTATCGACCGTATTGTAGTTCATTTTTAAAGGGGATTCCTATCGGGAACTCCATTTATATCATGGGAATTTGATGTGCCGATCAGTCGCCACTGTTTATATTTTCACTCCCAATAAAGCGTAAGGGATCCGCCAAGGGGAGAAATGATCAAGTCATTGAAAGGCAACTTTGTTTTTACTGCAAACTCGGCAGCACCTGTGCGTATTGTGTCGAACAATACTTCAGCTCACGCGTCTTAAACCATGGTATGAGAATTGTATGAACACTGTCATACTGAAGCATGCATTCCTAAGCCAAATATTCAATGTAATGTGGCCTATTTTTTTTTTATTCATCAATCGAGTACAGACCAATGTTACTAAGGAACAAACATAGAAATATTATAATTATTTTTACCGAAGCCTTATTATCACTTAGTTACTCTTATCTTCTGAGAACGTATGCATTCGAGTTATCAGAAAACGATTATGAATGATGCGACTCTATATATAATAGAACAAATGTGTATATAATAGTTAATGTAATTTTCTCAGTCGATGAAATAGCCTGCAAGAATAATATGTTGTAATTTCTCGAATTGTCGTAAGCAAATGGAGAGGAATATAAATATAATCCCTAATAAGACACAGAGGTGTACATAATCGACACCATCGAATACCAATGTGAAACGACATTTTGTACCTAGGCTAGTCTGTTAAATTTAGATTTTTTCCTCTCGGTGTCTGATATTTTCATACCCTCACAAGTCGTAAGTCAATATTTCCTCACTTTCCCAGGTCTGTCTCATGCACTCAATGTAATGCTGATCGATCAAAATTATTTATAGCGAGTGTTGTGACTCCTATACAAATATATTATATTTATATAGGTAAATCGTTATCTAGTTAAGTTATGTCCATAATCTTGGTACATGACTGCTCTAAATAGAAAAAAAAATGAACGAGCTATACACTAAGAAATAAAGGGGTAGCACCTTTAAGGTATATCCGTCCATTGGTAAAAAGCAGAGAGCTGTTGAGTCGGTGTGTTTAGCTAGGATTGAAGTGATCCTTCATGGTGTGGGTTCGAATCCCACAGCTGCCGCAATCTAAAAATGTTTCTTAAATCTTGTCCAATAAGGAAACGGAGCAATGTTGTACGTTTCTGAACAAATGTAGCGTTGCGACCTGTATTTCAAGGTATAATATTGCACCCTTTTTTCTGAATGTGTGGCGTTCCTAAAATCATCTATACAATATTCATATTAACCGATCGTAAAACTAGACAAAAAATGTTTTAATTTAAACAAATTATATTGAAAGGTTGAATTCTAAACTATTGTGGGTTATTTCATAATAGTACATGCTACATCCTCAATTACACATGCATCTTTTATCCAACTTTATTAGATTATTTACATTTGTGTTTCAGAAGTTCAAATTCACGATATATTACACCGAATGTCTTGTGCTACTCCGATTTATTGAATCTAAACATCCTTTCTGCATTATTCATAGTTTTCCCATTTGTATTTAGGAAATGTATTGTTATCATGTAACAGCATCAATGTCTACCGCTGTTATCTTTACACCCTTGCAATGTTCCATAAACCTGCATTACCAGGGAGTCTTGGCACATCTTGTGAAGTCTCCAGGGGTAGGTCGCGTCTTGATTCGCCAACGGCGTAGTGAGAAAAAGAAATCCATGACAGACGACAAACTAATTTCGACTTGGCAACGGGAAAGTGAGAAACCCCAGATGAGACCGCGCTAAATTTGGCGCGAAAAGGAAAAGGAGGAATTGGGTTTTCTGGGCTATAGCCTACAATCGCCCCCTGTATTTACTCTTATGGTGACTGGAGAATGTGGCAGTGTGTATATTGCGAAGACTGTGTGGGATCACGCTCTCTAGATTTCAAGGTGTCAGGCCAGAATATGTATTTGATATCATGGGAGGTAAAGATGGCGGGCCAGGTTAGTGAGCAAGCAAACAGAGTCTTCTTATACTTTATTTCGTAAATTAAATTTTGTTCTACGGTATATAGAAAATCACAATTTACATATACCAACTTATCATTTATGAGGCAAGAGGCAAGAAAGATGTCTTTGGAGTTCTGATTATTTAGTGATGTAGTTGTACAAGGAGCAGAATGGGGTCATTATATAGCCATACCTATGTAATTGTATCATATATATTTAAAAATGACGATAGACAGGGCGGAAATGACACACAAGTATGTATTTTTTTGTGGCCCAATGAACAGATACACAATAATTGAAGAAAAAAACAAGAGGATCAATAACTTGACAATAGTGGTTAGAGAGTTTCTCACTCACATTTAAAATGGAAAAAAAAGAAAGAAAGGCAGGCTAAAAACTCATAAAAGGTACTCGTTTGTCTAATACAATTGATTGTGGTTGGAAAAAAACCCGAAAGGCTATGGCCCTGTACCCTCGAGTTAGGGGATGGACGACCTTTTAGACATACATGCTGGATCCACCAATGACAATCATGTGGCATCATTATGACTACGCCAGTGGTGTCGTTCAGCATCAAACAATTTCATCTACTGTAGATATGAACTTATGTTCATGTTAAATTTCGGACTTACTCATTGATGTTTTGGATAAATTTTATACGTTTTTCATACACCAATTACAGGTTTTCCTTAAAAAGCCCGAAAGTATGTCCGACATAATATAACCGATGAAATTATGCAAACTAGATTTCAAGTATTGTAGTTAAATCGCTACTCACCGATCTAAGAAACAACGCTGACTTGCAGTCGTACTCATGCAAGAAACGTGCATAAATTCGAATATATTAGTAAACCGGCTTATTATATCAAATAATTTGTTCAGTATATATAGATGCATAGTTCTCTGCATTATGACGAGACAAAAGCCCTTTCGCATACGATTCCAGCTACGGCAATAGTATTGTTTCCTTCATGTCCCTTCCTAGCCGAGAATGCTAAAGATCTGGAAACTTTTCATAATGTAGGGCACATTATTCCGCAAGGAAGCAGCAATTTTGTGCACCAGTATAATGCAGAGACAAAGCATAAAATGTGTCAACTTATGGTATGTTTATAAAATGCCATTACTTCTAAAAAAAAAATTGCTATGATATTACATCAGCACGTCCTTCACAAGATTACGATTTCACCAGCCCTAGAAACACATTATGTTCGCTTTGAATAATTTGCAATCCTCCGGCTTTTTGTAGTGTCATTTCTTTTAAATAATGAATTTGGCATGTTTGGATAGCAATATGTTGATGTCAAATGTGTTGGTTGTCCAGAATAGAGATTCAAAAGAAGCATACATCGCTTTATAGAATCAGAGAGCATACTAACATTTCAAGTATGACGTCACAGTTCGCTTCACTACAAAATTTGATCTATCACAACCTTTAGTCTCATTCTTTGATGTCCAAACGATTGCAGGGACAAAAAAAGCGTGGGTGAGTTACATTTATTGCGCAGTATTTGTTTGTTCTGTCTTGGCAGAAGGGTTTGTTTAAAATTGTCATCGAACATTACGGGCCAGGATGTTTCGGGAGCGAAGAACAGTTGCACTGGAAGAGCTCGTTAATCATGCCAACTATAGGGAGAGAAAACGAAAAGCAATCTGAATGGTGGTGGTGCTATAAGGGGTGCTCGGCATACCCCCCCCCNCCCCTCCCCGTCTCCTTCTCCCCCCTCCTCAATATTATAATTAACCAACCAACTGACAAATTTGGGAGAAGAGATGAATGGAGCGGGTCGTACCATTTCCCATCCGGGTTAGTAAATCTGCATGACTTTGGGGATAAGGGAAATGTGTACCCCCCCCCCCCTTCCCGCAGAAAAAAAATGACGACAGTTCCTTGGCATGCTTAGGGTTGGTAGAGTTTTGTTCCTTGGCGAAGGGTATGTTCAAATGCACAGTCATCGCACTGAAAAACAAGATATCATAATCATTCATATCATGTATATTCCCTTTTCAGAGATTGCTATAAATGTCCATCCAGAAACCATATCTGACCATTGACGTTCTCAAGATGCCGTAACGCATCTATCAATCGAATAGCCAGATTGATTACGAATTTGAAAGCGATCTCATATCCGCCTACAGTAAAAAGTTTCCTGTCATTAATTTACCCCATTGTCGTTGTTTTTCTCTTATCTAAAACTGGTGCCATCTCAGATTCATAATTATGACTGAATGCAACTTATGCGACGAACGATCATGCGACAGCTAAAAAAAATCAGCGACTCGCGAGCTGGTCATAGCACAATTTAGAAAAGGATAAACAAATACCATAAATAAATTCCTTCAAAATAAACATGCAAAGATTAGAACAACTGAGTAAACCGTCTACTGTATATAGTGATTACATTGATCAATTCTATACGTTTTGAAGCAAAACTTTGACCACTAAATATTGTTCATGTAGTACTACATACCTGACTGGTTGTGCAGTTGTTCACTTAATGTCGAGTGATAAACAAGAAGACAACATAGGTTTAGGAACAAATAAGTATCCAAGTACGATGTCACTTGTAGCGGATTCTTACTGCTCTTCGCTGAGCATGCATGTGATATAACAATCTTTCTGATTTCGCTTGGCAATGAATTGTGTCGTACCTGGCAAACTGGCAAATCACTCCTTTCGTAATTCGTTGCTCGAAGATTAGATTTTAGTTCAGCTCAAATGGGTTTGAATTGGTGTTTATTTGAAATTGTGTTGGGCAAATACGTCACAAGCAACAGGTTTCGATTGTGAGGGATACCAATTAAACACTTGTAAAGCTTCTGACCTAGCAACAAGACCTCCATAGAATCTATCATCTCATTCTTAAAATTCCGTCATTGTATTGTTAGAGTTGAAAGCGATGAGGAACACAGAGATGGTTCAGGAAGATTAGTTTAATTGTATCGCAAAATGGCAAATTAGATCAGACGCGGTTTCATAATTACGAAAGATGGACGTCCATTATGGCCCCATTAACTTCCAGAATACTTGCGTTGTTCCATACAGAACATTGCGGATGCGTTGGGAATAAAAATGACGGTGGAATAATTTATTCTTGCTGGTTTGAATCTCGGCTGAAGTGACCTGGGTGGGTTGAGCATGCATCAGGCAATCGATAAGTCAGCGACCCTGTACGTGCTGGGCCGACCAAGCTGGGCAATAATGACTCAGTGAGAGCTAGCTCCCTGCAGACGGATTTAAATCATACAAATTAAATTATGCTAACTCTTGGAGGTTCGATTTGAGCGCCACAACCGTGTCGTCTGCATTTGTGTAAGAAAAATCTGCAGGTCTTGTATAGGAGTTGCCTTGGAAAAATCACGTATTTATTGACATATAATTTTAGCGTATTAACAAATTACAATTTTCACTTTTATATTTTTCTGAATTATGCATAACACAGATCATTAAGATTTATGAAAATAAGATCATTATCAGTATTATAGTCAACTGCACGCATTCTCGATATCGTTCGATATTTAGATTGTACAGCAAACCATTAATAACTCTTCAGCAGTCAGATATACTGGAATTTGAAAAAAAAAATACAGGTATTTAATGTAGCATTATTCCAATTTCCTCAGATATAAAGTTGCATTTAGTTTTATGACCCTATAGGATAAAACGAAATGACGGCCGGTTTTTCAAGTGGTTCAAAGGATAATTCACGAATATGCTCCCAAAATATGTTTCATACTTTCCAATACGGTCTTTTGAGCGAATCGGAACATATTATATAGAAATAAACATTATTAAGTTTGAAAGGCAAGACAAATGACAATATTGGCCATCTGTATAAAATTAGGCCAAGATAGGCCTATATCAGATTACTAAAATCCATACATTTCTGCATCGAATATTTGTTCATATTTGTATCTAAGACTAAGAGAGAATGTCAAATCTTATTCCCTTGTGGTTTTCCGCTTCACATTTATCCTGAGGCTATTTTGTCTTGTGTCCAGTGTATTGGAAGACTGTCAGATGCTGGATATCCAAACCTCACGATGGATGTAACATAAAATCGATGCACTTTAGAGTTGATGGAAGATGAGGGAGGTGGGATAAGTGTGTAATCATATTGTCATTTCATATATGTTTGTGTGGTCCGCTACACGTATACAATATAAACAATATGTTATTAAAGTGGATTGTGCGATGATTGGGAGGCCAGCGCGAATGTAAAAGAATGACTCACTATGAAGGAATGTTGGGAAAACTTTCAATATATAAAAAGGTTCTATTTTCAAATCATTATAGGTAGTAATTCATCTATAAATAAATATCATTTCTCTACTTCTATGATTTTCAGTCAGAAAGGTGCAAAATTGCTCCTTTCCTCAGTGTGCAATGTTTTATTTAGAATTCTGGCCGCTGTGGGGTTCGAACCCATGCCATGGAGATCACTTTATTCCAAATGAAAGCTCTACCGACTGAGCTGTTTGCTGTTTTCAACCGATACTGGATATCCAAACCTCACGATGGATGTAACATAAAATCGATGCACTTTAGAGTTGATGGAAGATGAGGGAGGTGGGATAAGTGTGTAATCATATCGTCATTTGAGATATGTTTGTGTGGTCTGCTACACTTATACAATATAAACAGTAGTATGCTCTTAAAATACATTGTGCGATGATCAAGAGGCCTGAACAAATGTATTATTATGAAGGAATGTTGGGAAAACTTTTAAGATAACAAGGTTTCGGTGTTCAAATCTTTATCAATATTAATTCATCCATCAATTGTTTAGAATTTCTCCACTCTCACGGTGCAAAATTGCGTTTTTTACTCAGTGTGCAAAGTTTTACAGAATATTTTAGAATTCTTGCCGCTGTGGGGTTCGAACCCATGCCATGTGATCACTTCTTTCCAAACGAACGCTCAACCGACTGAGCTGATCGCTGCTTCCGACCGATTAAAGAATACAAAATACATCGGACAGAGACTCCGTATATGTGAAAGGTAACGATCCATTTCCCTTGAGAATGTGTTAATGTATCCACTCGTTAACAAAAGTACATATGCCCTAACGTCCATCGCTTCATGAGAGCGGATACATAGCACAGTCGGTAAATCGTATGATTCGGAATTAAAGGGACACCAACCCTGGAATTATCGTGCTCTCACTGAATGAAGAAAAATCTGATGAACAAACTGTGAAAATTTGAGCAAAATTGGACAACCCGTTCAAAATTTTCAAAGCTACAGATATATAATAATAATAATAATAATAATAATAAGCCACATTTGTATAGCGCCTTATGCCAATGCTTCTAGGCGCTTTACAGGATTTTTAGAATACATCAAATACATACAAATTAAACAGGAACATAACTAACGTAAACATAAACATAAACATAATCAGAGCTTCATTACATACATATTCAGAACATACAGTGGTCAAGGAAGGGAGGAATTGGAATTTAGATCAAAGGTCTACTGCTGTTTGAAAAGGTAAGTTTTTAGTTGAGATTTGAATGATGCAGCTGTGGGGGAATTCTGAATGT
>BQKZ01000850.1:25547-132300 GCA_036244855.1 Temnopleurus reevesii
TCTGTGACGTCATGTCGGACAACTCCTCATTCACTCTGTATACAAAATTTCACTTTTTTCCTTTTTCCGGAAAATACCTATTTTTAGTTGGGGTATAGCATTTATATATCGATTCTGCATGTATTTTGAGAATAATCATGTTGCAACCTTACTCTGAATTTCAGATTGATCCATTTAACAAAAAAATTATATGTGCAAAGTGAATGAGGAGTTGTCCGACATGACGTCACAGACTCCGTCGGTGTTGCCGAACGCACAGATCCCCATGAGCAGCAGTGATCGTCAAATCTCTGTGAATGTGAAAATTCATAACTTTTGAACGGATTGTCTGATTTTGCTCAAATTATCATAGTTTGTTCATCTGGGTTTTTTTCTTCATTCAGTGGGAGCAGGATAATTCCCAGGGTGGGTTCCCCTTTAAGCGATCCTTCATGGTCCGGGTTCGACCATCATAACTGCCTCATTTTCTATGTCTTTTGCAAAATATTGAATCTTTAAAAAAAAACTTGCAATACTTCATTCTGAAAGGTACGCCCAATGTTGCATTAGTTTAAAGCCTTAACCCGATTGTTTATGACTCCACAAGGACATCCGTGCTCATGCAAGGATCATCCAGGTATCTATGTAATTCTTAATCCGATTTATCCCCATTCTGAATCGTGATGAATCCATAGGTTTTTACTATCACCGGGCTTCACATCGACATCTGCCAACCTGTTGCTTCTTTCAAAAAGGTTGGGTTATGGATCCTTGGCATTTCCATGATCGTTCAAACAACAAGAATCATGGCATGACAGAAGTGAAACAAATCCTACATCTGCCATTGCATACTAGTTTCATTCCTTCTTTCTATTTTATCTTACTATTTGCTATACATCTTATTATCTTACTATTTACCATATAGAAGGTGACCGGGTAATGTTACAGGGTGACGGCAGTGTATTAATCCTGCTGCATGTAATTTGCCTTCTAGTGATACCATTGTTGCAGCGAATGTAGGTTAATCGCACCTGCACCGCATTCTTATTAGGTAGGTAGAGAATTAAAAACGGATTTATAACATATTCCTCCAAGCGTCTGTTATTATGATATATAAGGGATACTATATATGGTTTCACCCCAACCTAGATAACACCACGTGACAAATACCTTAAAGCAGATTAAGCTATAAGAAATATGGAATTATGGTGTAGTATTTGGCACAACTTTGCTTCTTCTTAAAGGAATCCTTGGGTCAACAAAAAGATGATTTGAGTGGTGCAATAAAGCTTCATCCATGAACATAAGAGAATAATTTTAATTAATCAATGTTCGCTTAATATTTCAACTTTGGAAGATGTATCTGAATTAATTTGGATCTGTATATTTTTGCTCAGGTTTTTCATCATATATATATATAAATTTTAATCTATCATCAGAAGAAAATGAATATTTCATAAATAGCGTAGAACCCAGGACAGAGGAGAAAATCCCACCGTGGTTCGTAATTCTATAGAGATGGTTTAATCAAATCAATGCATGACAGTTTGAGATGAAGTGTATTTACTCTGGGGATTGAAATGAAAAATCTTCTTATTTATGACTTATGAAGTCATGTGAAAATAACACGAAATTAATTTGATCTAGAGTACTGACGAACGTAGATGGCGCCAATTCGAAAAGATATCTTCCTCAACCATCCTTTTTTATTTCACCCATCAAGTAACCCTCTCTATCTCTCCCTCCCTTCCTATCTCCTTCCCTCTCTCTCTCTCTCTTCTCTCTCTCTTACTCAATCTTGATCTCCTTATGTACTCTTTACATTGCCCCTCCCCTATTTATAAATTTCCCCACCCAGCACCAACCCTCTCGCTCTATATCACAATCTTTTTTTTAAATGTATATAATTTCTCTAACTTTCCCTTACTCACCATACTTACTCTAACACCCTTTCATTCCTCTTTTCAATCCATCTATACCCCTTCGACAACCACACTCCGATATCATTATAACCGTTCAATCTTCCTCCCAGTTCTCGATCAAGTTACCGGTCCCTCTTTAGAACACACTTGACCTTTTAAAACTTTGCGCTTCCCCGCCACCGCTACTGAAGAATACTTTATTGACCGCCTTATAATTCTAGAAGATTGATATTCAATAGCCATCATTGGTGTTGACCCATTCCAAATCTTCTTTTTCATAAGGGGAAATCCATTTGCTCGAACCTTAGATATTGTGCGCCGTTCGAAACCAATGTCAGCCATACCCCCCCCCCCCAAAAAAAAAAAAAAAAAAAAAAGAAACGTTCTTCAAGTAAGATTTGACGCAACTCTCAGCAAATTTGGCCCCCTTTTCTCATTTCGCGCCCCCTTTAGCTCCGACCTTACCCGGAGCCATATTTAGAAAACAACTTTTTTTTTTCATTTTCAACATAGAGTGGTGGTGAAAGGGTGCAATATTTCATATTTTCAGCGTTGTGGTCTTTGAAATCAATTTGTTCAATAAAAAAAAAAGATGTCTGATAAAAATGCATGTAGTCCAATACCGAAAGTATACAAGGCCTCTTGGCTGAAGAACTACGTGCTCTATTTCGTCCTACTAAAAATAACCACTTGCAAATTGATTCTGGAGCATACCATTTTGTTTGGGTAACCTGGGTATCATATGATGTTTGATTATATCAATTTTAGAATTTAAAATTCATGAATAGGCCCCAAAATATAATGTAATATATTGTTGATAAAGACATGATGTTTTTTTAAAAAACATTATAAACAAAATAATTTAATCATTTTTCATGGCGCACCAGAAAACACCCCTAAATATAAGTCGACGAACCACGTAATAGGCATCGACAACATACGAAACATTAGGCCGTGAGCTCTACGAACCTCACGCCGAACGATAGCCGAGACTCTTCTAAGAATTTCCGATGAAATTTTCGGAATCATTTTGCGCACGACTGTGTGGGTTGAAGGAACAAACGCGAGAATTTTTCGTGGATATGCTACCCAGAAATGACTGATATTTGGGTCTACTGGTCGTTCCTACTATTTCGTTGCACACATGTGGCTTGATTAGGTATTTGTATTCACCGATCGCTCACAAGAACGGAATTAATCATGTCTGGAGATTGTTTATCGTCCCTGCAAGACATGCAGTCGGTCATCGAAGTGAGGATAACGAATTTGAATGGACTCCGCAAGTTGCCTTCCAGTGAACTCACACAATACGAGATACGAAATGTCGAAGTAAGTAAACACCCATCTGCCATTAGAATTTTAACATGCCAGAATTAGGCTGAAGAAGTAGTAGTATGGTAAATGTGGGGGTATCAACATCGGCCTCAACATGTTACACTTTAGTTTATGGTTTATAATTTTCTGTAGACTATTTTATTTGTCTAAACTCCGGAGTCCAAGGCAATGGGAGGTCTCACTCTCACGTCTGCGCACCTAAACTTTGTTTCAGCTTGAAAGAAGCATGAAGTCAATGAGTATCCTGTTCAATATTAATCTGATGTTATCACAAATATCCTAAAGAGTACCGTACATGTGAGAAATATCTCAGCAAAATATGACCAGGAACAATGTCATTTTTGATGAAATATACACCCCTCTCGCTCTCATTTTTGCAGTTCGAAATATTTGGGACCCTTCTCTGCATCCCATTCATTTTACNAGATAGAAATAAGCAATCACTGCAGAACATTATGAATAACAAATGTTCATCGATACGTCTACGTTAGATGTCTTAGAATTAAGATCTACGAAGCACGCTTTACTTTAAACTTAAGGTTTGTAATGACCGGGCGAAAGGGAAGAGAGTGTATTATCAGAACAATCATTATAACTCTTGGCTTAGGGGGCATAGGGAATTGTCAAATGGGAGTAAATTGTTCAAAAGGAGTTAGTGACTTTAGCGCCCTCTATCATGTCTATGGAGGATGCACTGTCTTACGCTCGAGAGAGAGAGAAAAAAAAATTACATATATTACTTTTGAATAACACAATACTTTACTGGTCATTAAAAAGCTTATATTATTATTAAAGATTCTGACGTTTATTATTTAAGTTCTCGTCATAAAGATGTTAGTCAATATTTTTTAATAGATGTGCAACAAATGAGATCATTCAAGCAGTCATTAATTTTCTTATGCGATTGCAGTTTGTAGGTTTCTTACATATCTGAAGAACTGGTCAAACTTAATATCAATCAATCATTATCAAAATTCACGGAATTTGCAATATTTTACTATGAAAATTAACCTTCATACTGATTTGCATTTCTTGAATCTTATTTGCTAACGTTTAATACCTGTTTGTTGTTGTTGTTTTTTCATATAAAAATAACAAATTGCAATACGAACACAAAATCAATATACAAATCAAGTGAGAAAGAAATAGTTATGATACATATAGATAAATAAATGATAGTGGGCTGGAAGCTCTACTCAGAGCTCTGGTCTTCCTAGAGGTCCAGATTAATTGATTCGGGATAAAATAAACATAATTAAACATAAATAAAATTAATATTTAGAAACTAATACTTTCATCAGTTCGTGGATTTGTTGATTTATTCAGTAATTCACGGGTTTATTTTTTATTTTTGGCTATGCTTTTCATTATTAAACCCAAGCAATCGAGAATTTTCATAAAGAGTTTTGCGCAGATATCTCATTTTGAAGATATGCCTATGTTTGATTTATGCGATATGTAATAATGAATATACCTTTCAAAAGGTGTTAGTTCATTTCATTGTAATGGGGTGGGGGGGGGGGTTAGACTTTCCGAAAAGGAGCTCCCTGACTGACGACGCAAAATTCTGTTTAGTTTACATTGTAAAGACTCATGATAAACTTCTTTTTAATAAGATAAGATGTTTATTTTTATTATTATTTTCCCACAATTTGGATTCGCTCATCAAATAAGTTTTTGTAAAGCAACGCCGAAATTGACCACGCAAACTTTATCTAGGTATTATATTTCAGTTTGTAATGATGTTAAATACAATGGAATCGGACATGTATTGACAAGGAGGAATGAATGATACAAATAAGATCACCATCCTAGATGTATCATGAAATGGATTACATTAATTATCAATCAGCTGTATCATTATTAATCGCATTAATCGCATCCCTATAACAACGACCTTGTCTCCCGCGTGTATGTCATTGTATCAAACTGTTT
The DNA here is from genome assembly GCA_036244855.1 of Temnopleurus reevesii. Classification (NCBI taxonomy): domain Eukaryota; kingdom Metazoa; phylum Echinodermata; class Echinoidea; order Temnopleuroida; family Temnopleuridae; genus Temnopleurus; species Temnopleurus reevesii. The sequence goes on from BQKZ01000850.1 coordinate 30,719, forward strand.
CACATCACCACATCACTTTGTCCTTTCCCCTTTCAAACTATTGTACTCTCCATCGATTAATTTTCATTTGGAAGAGTGGCGGGAAGTTAGAAAGGATTCTGATGTGACAGATGAATAGAGACAGACAATGCAACCTGCATCGCGATCTTCCATTCATGTGCAGCCGGGCGTCACGCCGCGTAAGGCGTTCGGTCGCCCTGGTAACGTCGGATGTCCCGTATGTTTAGACCGATCGTCTGCTAGCTGTTGATTGCATGTACATTGCTATGTGTGGGACCGGTCTGTTTTTTCTCCTTCTTCAGCGCGACGCCGTATCACATGTGATTTGTTGATATCGAATGCGATGCCGTCCACCATCAGTGTGTGATGATATGGGGTTATCGATGTAACCATATCGATGTATCGCGTCGGAAGAGCATGAAACATAAGCCATCGTCTGCTCATAGTTCAAGTCTGGAAACGATATTTGACTAGTTAAAGCAGCAAGATTCCAGTGGATTTATACACATTCCTTGTAGACTTTTCGACATTTTTCCGGATTCATCATAACGGGATTAGCACGCTTGGTGTCTCGCCCAAAGGAATACTATTTTGTGGATACAAGTTGGATGAACAATTTAACGAACTTCTATCCTGAGTGACATTTATCACAATTCTTGTTTTCAAGACTGACAATTGGAAATTCCAAGACAACACCAAATCAGAAATAATAATTTGACCGGTAAACTTATTATCCTCGCTTTAGAATAAATACCAACTTTCCTTCGACATTGTGTCCATAGTCTGGTTCGGGAATCATATCCCTTGAGCTTTGGCTATTGGTATAACAGTATGGAGTGATTTAGTGGCATATTGTTAAGACAACACATTATTTATTGACTAATTTATTCTAGAAATTGATCAATTTAAGATATAACTATGACAGCAGCAATAAGTATGACGAACCCGGCCTCCGCCGGCCCACTGGGTGTGGAGCATTACTACAGAGAGCCCCAAGGACTCGATACATTATCAAGGAAATTTCAATCAAGTGAACTTTTTACACCATTCCAAGTTCCTCAGCGATCAACAATTTCTGTTAGCAGGTAAGTCGAAAAATAGTTTAGTCATGATTGTATCTACAATCAGTGAAAGTCAATTAGACATGTTACAGCTCAATACAAAAAATGCTTTATTAAATTCATCATGCAACCATATCTGTAACTGTCTAAAATGTTGTCTGGATATTCTTATTGTACATTTACTTTGCCAACAGTATTCGTAGTTAGTTGATTAATAATTACAAAACACCATATAAGTTTTATCAAATGTCATTTCAATAAGTACCACATTTCAGTAAATACATGTAATTCAAATAATAAAAAAATGCTCACTATTCATTTGTGAGAGTGATAATATGCCTACGCATGCGGTGGTTTTGTTATCAACCCCTGGTTATATTCATAGTCTACCTTTAGGTTAATTTTTGTATATGCAAAAATGAATAAGCTTCTGAATATGATACAGTTTTGAACTGATATTTTTAACCCAAAATGCTGCACCAGCTGACCAGAGACCTAAACTTACTTGTATACAGCGACACTGTTTTGAAAAGCAGGATTCATTCGCCCATAATTATAAAATAGTTCTGTTCAGTATGTAGTGGTACTTTGTATTGTACAAACGTAGAATACAGAATAGTAAACCTGATAAAATTTGTTTTCTATTTATGTAACCTGCAAGATTCGACAAAAGCACTAACTTTTCTATCAAAATAATATCATCAGTTTTAGCAGTACCATGAATCATATACATCTCAGAACTGTCAAATTCACTTTATATTTCTTTCTCTGGTAATCAATCAGACGTTCCTTCTGAGATGTATCATTAAGCATTTTCCATGAACAATAATGTTTATACAAATAATTAAGCGTTAAACTGAAAAATATTATATAATTTTTCGGTATATCTTTTGATCTGTCTCACGGTGACTTAACCCTCAATGTGACATTTACCTTTCATATTGATCCATACATGCCTGCATGCAGCCTATACAATTTGAGAGAGACAAAACTACCTTTGCATCAAATACAATTCAATATTGATTGGCGTCTCAAAAAAAATATACCCCATGGTGAAGTTGACATAAACATATGTCATAAATAAGAATCAAATAATCATATTATTCTAATCTTACACACACATTCATAATATTTATGTATATACATGTAAGACCCATTCTGTATCACTTCCATCAAAATTTCACACACAGCTTTGTGGAAGGTTTATGCGGAACCCTGTGCATGTGTTGCTAAGCAATAACGTGGTTCGCGAATTAATTTGGTAAATCATTCACCGACTCTTCCATTATAATAACAAATTTTAATAGGTTCGAGATAGGAGTTGTCATTATAATGGTTTCCAGAATCATGAAAAAAAGAAATCCGCAAATCACTCACTAAAAGTTATGAGTGAATCATTAGAAAGAGTGAAATTTGAGTGGAATTCTCATGATTTATTGTATTTTTCTCTCTCTTTTTGTTGTGACATCGTCGATTACTAATAGCTTTCGAAAGATCAAGTAGGTCACTACTGAAAAAGTGAAAGCTCAGGAATTCATTCGAATTCGAGCCAAGTTTTTTTTTTGTAAAGCTCAATTCTTCCTTTGATTTTATCACTTTGTCATGTTATTTTGTATTGATTATATCTATGAAAAAGGAAATAAATGTTTATTTCAATTAAAAAAAAAAATCAAATTTCACTCAGCATAGTTTTAGCATTTTGACAATCATATGGTTATAAAATCACATTTAGAACTGCAAAATTGAAATGGATTTTATGTATCTGTGGAGTAGCTCAATTTACTGAATATTAAATAGATGTTTTTCCCTGTTTTAATCGTTCGTTAAGTTGAAAATTAGGAACGCAAAATAAGGGTCAATACACCTGCTCATTTTAATGCTCGTCATTTGCAGCTGCTTTGATCTATTTGATTGATTGCCGATTTGCACGTGTTGCCTATTTTATGTTAATTTTTTGTATGATGACCAAAGGTTCATTTGTATACGACTTTATACGCCTTCACATCGTAACATAATTTTCAAAAATAAGTATTATGTGAGAGGTCCTGAGAATTACTTTCGCACTCTCTACGACTTGATGAGCATGATGTCATCGTCTTCAGAAAAAAAAATCACATTTGTTTTATTCTATATTTGATTTTTTAACAAATGGTTCAAAAGTTTTAAAGGTCCGTTCACATTAACAAGGGTATGTTCATTTCGATAGGTTTACTGATTAGCTGAAAGTCAATATTGTGATTTCTGTCCAGTCAATTTCATTTAGGATGTATGGCGTCAGTAGTTAGGAGTCAATAAAACTTGTTTTCGGGTTACTTGAAACCAATAAATTGAGCATGTTGAGTCAAATCTCGGTGTAAGGGCAGTCACACCAGCAGACCGATCTCATCCTGTTCCTAAACTAAATTATCGTAAGTTTAAACAATGTACAACTAAGATTGAAAAATATCTTCGAAACCTGAGATTTAGAATGGAATAAGTAAGTAGTAATGGTAGTAGTAGTAGTAATATTAAGGAGTAATAATCATATTGTTGATGTAGTTTGAGAGCAGGATGTGATCAGCCTGTTGGTAGGACTCCCCTATTACCGTTCACCTTCTGTGTCAAAAACTCAAAATGATTCGATATGATATTTTTGTTATCGACCCCATGACGCAAATTTGACTAAAATTGCTATTTTTACTATATATGTTTTTTTTTTAATGAAAGGTGTAACGATAAAAGAGTCACCAATAACGTTGAATTTAATTTCCTAAACTTATCATCATTGTTATTCATAATACTTGTTGTTATTTCTCTCAGAATTTTCATAAGCTACAACCGATTTAAATCATGCTGTAATGTGATGTAATATACTTAAGAATAGAAAATGGATTACAAAGACAAGAATGTGTTTCTGATAAACTTTGTTTTGCCTAAACATGAGGCAAATTCAAAGTTATAATGTTAAATTGAATTTTTTTTAAACATCTGACTTGAGTTTCGATAATGTCGCATCATCTTTCTTCAAATTATTTGTATGTAGACTGCATTTACATAATGCTCATTCTGGTTATATTTAGAAGTATTTCAAACAATATTCAATGTTAATTTGGAGTTTAACAACACTTTTGACACTTTGAGAGTACACTTTCCTACTACTTATTCCTTCTCTACATACTGTATTTACAGCGACACGTATGTACATTAGATACAAAGTGTAAAATCTGTTACAACAAAATCGATGTCGTTCTTTAGTCAACCAACGGAGCGATTTATGACAAGAAACAAACAACGTATAGAACATGTAGAACTATTACAAAACTGTTTCGTCTCCACAAAGAATAGATGTCAAGTCATCAACATGGTTACGAGATAAAAGATGTTTTCGAATTCTGATTGATGTCCTAAGAAGCCTGGCTATGGGCATGCACTTGTTAAGATTTGACATCCCATGGTGGTCTGTGGTGATCATCTTTGAAGCAAGACAATACATGATGCATGGATGGAATGGACAATGGTTAGAGGAGATGAACAACAAGGTCATGAGATAGAAGTTTATTGATTTAAACTGATTTTGGATGTGTCACCCATGAAAAACATGGACGGACAAACAAGATATTTTCAGGATTTGGAAAACATAATAGAAGAATGAAGCAGGGCTCAAATTAGCCTAAGGCAACCCGATTGCCGTAGAAGTCCTCTTTTAATTCACAAGAGTTCTCTATTGTTTTGCCTCCCAAAGAAAGATCCCTTAATTGAAATTGGCTTGAATATGATGCCCTGATAAAATCTTATTTCGGGCCCTGCTAAAGTATTATAGAAATAAAGCAAAGTTAAGGCGCTATGTCAAGTCCATATAGGTACAGGTCTTTAAGAAAACTAGAACGGTGAAACTGTTTAGTCCAAAGTTATGACAGTACGGAGTTGGCTGAATCAATGCCTCTCATACTGTACATTGTACAAGCCTACCTAAATGGTGAATTGGTCTTTTTATGGAGGTATAAAACTGTAATCCGTAGACTCAAATGACACAATATGGCTGTTATTGGTATAACAGAAATGGATTATCCTATTATACAACATCTACAATGCAAATAGGATGACATATTAGTTTGTACATTGCGTGCTAAGAATTGTAGTACTAACAAGATAATCTGTTGACGTGCCTTCCCACTTTTTCTACATAACTACAACCTGAAAAATTGTCCATTTCGTATTCCCTGACAACTCATTCGAGGGCATGTGTACTATACTACGTGAACAATAATGTTCTATCGAGTGAAAAAAATTGAGGTTACATTTCTCCAAATGAGGAAATGCTAATGTAGGCTTTATATGTCAAATTTTCATTTAAAGATGGTTTTCGATATATTATTCCTTTTTCCTTTTTGAAGATAATTTTGAAGCAGGATCGCACATTTTATGCGTTGTGATGAAAATAATTTAGGAATGACAGGGTTACTTAATTCAGCTTTCTTGATGAACTAGCTTGTTGTCTATAAGATGTTGTTGTGAAAATATGTGCCGGAGATTCATATATTAATACAAAGAGGATGTGAAATTAGAAATTTCCAATTTGGAGTAGAGTTCACGATGAATACGCAACCTTCGCTCCAAAGTGCATTCGTAAGAACTTGTTTAATATTAAGTCATAATTTATCAATGACTCCATTACGTCTGTCTTTCTGTCTGAGCCATGGAAATACAATAAAAATTTCTGAATAATGCTGATTTCGAAATCATCAAACATATCTACATTTAATCGCTGAAGTTAGAGTAATGATCAATACAAATGAATTACAAATGTGCAGTTTTATTAATATGGAAATTCAGCAAAGAGATCGATACAGTGTGTTTAGAATATATGTGATGTATACCATTTCACTGTACTTGTTTCTGAGGTTAGATCATCTTAACTTCTTAAATCTCATCATTCATTTACATTGAATCAGGATATTTTGTTTACAAACAGGGACCACAATTGAACTAATATCGTCAAACCCTTGGTGTATTTCTTTTTACAATGTAAATACATTTTTTATTTTAATTTCGTTATGTCACCAGACCCCACCAAAATATATGTTGCAATGATGACGATTATGATGATAATAAGAATAATAATGATAATAATTATTATTATCATCATTATAATCATTAGGATAACACTGATGATAATAGTGATAATAATAATGACACACCAAGAGCAGCCCACTATATTATGCATTAAGAATATTGAAGAACAATGTAAAATTATTACTTCTCCCACTATTAATTTCACTATTTTCTTTAGAATTTAAATAAAACACAATTTGTTGACAAAAAAAAAGAGTTCAATATCTATAAAGGTAGATTCAAATTAAATAAAAGAGGATTTAAACTCTTTTGTACCCTATATTTGTATAACGGAATCCCTAAAGCAAATACTCTAACCTGTTTTTATTTTCAATAGAAAACTCTCGAATGAATACACCTGTAATCCCTCTGTAACTAATGTAGTGAGAGTCAACATCAGTTAAATACAAATGTAAATAATACCACCAGACGATCTGTCTGTTTGATTTATTCTTGTTCTGTTTGCGCGCCAATTAGACATCGCGAGCTAGTCCACAATGGCATTTATATGAGATTTAATTGCGAGCAAATCAGTGCAGTACCATGAATGAAAAAAAATCTACTGACTCCCACTTAAATAAAATGCCTTTCAATGTTAAATGATGTAATATGATTGCTTATCAAATACATTATGATCAATATCAAAGTGGGTGTTTTTTACTTTGTGTATGTTCAATAATGAAGCACACAAGTTTTCTTATTAAAAGTTGGTAAATGGAAGGGGAAAAAGATGGACAAATAAGTATTTGCAATATTCAAATGTGATAGAGTATTTTCGGTAATATTTCCGTACATTCTTTTTCAATCAGCAAAATTGCACGTGTTTATCGGGAGTGATAACAGAGAAAAAAAAACACAAGATAAAAGAAAACTGAAGAAACTAAAGAAAAGACGCAATTTTTTTAAATACTTAATTCGACAAAATCATCCTTACCAAGAATGAGTTCAATCGATGGTGGTGCTCCTTTTAATATTTGTGGTTTTAAAATGCAATATGTATTATTTTTGGTGTTAAATTACAATCAATCTAATTCATTACTGGTATTATTGCTAACATTTTTATTGTGTTGCCCGGTATATCAAGTCAGTGTTAAATTAAGAACCTGTGTTTTTTTAATGTAGATCCATTAAAACTTAATAAATGAATATGTTTAAGAAAATGTGCTGGCTATTGTCATTTTTACATGACATAATAATTTTTCTATATTTTGTTTATTTCAGATATTCTCATTACCGAGATGCCCTGGACAAACGCCCCCGTGTCCCCTGGGGTACAGCCCGTGAGTACGGTGGGGAGGGGCCAATCAACTTACCAGAGGATCATCGACCTAAGAATGAACCACCCCCAGCAGTCGAGAAAGGACATCGTCATTTCGGAGCAGGCGTGAATCCATTTCCCAGGTAAGAGCTAGAGCTGGGTTTTATCAAGTCGGTTTTTGGCAGACACAAATCAATCCTTTAGATTGCAATGAATTAGTAAACCATACAAAAAGAAACAATACTAACACATACAGTATAGTTGTATGATTGCATTCGTTTTACATTTTTTATCACAAATTTGAGCAAATTACAAAAACACGACTTAATATTGTTTGTAAGGTGCATTATTCAATTTGCACATTCATTTTCTGGCTGTAGAAATGGACTCTATTGTAAGGCTCCATTTTCGCTCCTTGCAACAATTTAACGGAAAGTATGTTTAGAGTATATATATACTTGGCTCTCAGCATCGACAACCACCAAACACGGAACTTGATTAGTCTCTTGCGTAGCAAAAAAAGAGAAAATCGCCCTTCTTAAAAAGAAGAAGACGCGATGAATCGGATAATTTCAAAAGGTCATATAAGGATTGAATACAAAAAATCTGCACAAAATTCATTTATCCAGCTCTAGTTCTCAATATAGTACAAATTTGATGTTTTTTTTTTTGTGAATAGAAAAAAAGTATTTAGTGACAATGTGTTAATATGTTAGTGAATTTCATGTTCCCTTTTAATATATAATTAACCAAGATTTATTTTACAGCATGCGATACAGAATGGTACGTATAAATTATCAATGATATTGCAGACATCCTACTCGTTGCCATGGTAATTAATAATCCTTTGAATGACAAATTCACATAAAAATGATGTTCAATCTCAAAGTTGAAAACATTATGCGCGATGTGTAGATAACCGTGACACAGGCTTTGCTTCACAGCCTTCAATATATTACATCTGAGGATAACATTATATCTAGAATAGAATTCAGTCCCAAACTTCTGCCAATATTTTTATTTTGATGGCTAGCCTTTACCCTCCTGTGAGGACGTCCTTCTAAAGCACAATAAGGTTGTAGGCGTAGTTTGTCGCCCCCTCTCTGTATGTTTTTAATGAAAGCCAAAGTGTTTGCTTTGTATCATTTGTGGTTATACGATTGACACTAAAACAAGATATTTTGCTGACACATTGAATTCATTTATTGGACTCTTCCGAGTTGACTTTCAAAAGATGATAGGCAATGTTCTTCAATATTCAACTCCACATCACAATAACCAAACAAAACGAACTAATACATTTTGTAAAGACTTGTAAAATCATAAACACGTCACATATAAGCCATAAACTTCCCAGTAAACTTAAATGCAACTTCCCAAATTTTATCAACTGATAAATGATACATTTTTAAAGACTTATTTTGTTTGTTGCTTTCTCATCTGAGCTTCTTCCAATCGAACTCTGTCTTCCTCAGCTCTAAGCTGCTCAGTTAGCGTGTAAACAGATTTTCATTAAATATGTAGTGAACACCCTTTAATACAGCTTTTGTTCCCTCTTAAAAGATAAAGCTTTCAGGGAGTATTCAATATTGATTTCTAATTCACTCCCCCTTTTCATAGGAGGCATCCAACATACAAAACGACAATACCAAATCGAAGTCATAACCCCCAGTGGCTATTATTCGGCTGGTTAGTTTGCATATCACCCTGGTGATATTTATGAGCGTCACCGGCTTCCGTGTTGGCGGGACCGTCAACGAAACGGAAATCTGTGCGTGCGGTTTAGGAGCATAGGGGTAATACAGGGGTGCGCAATGTGTTACCCATAGGTCCCGCATACTGGTATCTGAACTCGTGTGGATGGTATCTACCGTAATTCACCGTTGCTAATTGTTCCTGTCCAGTTGATCTTGGCGACCAAATGTAGTCTAATTTGCCTCTAATGGCCGATTTATGGCCCTCGTTATCTGCAGTCGTCGGCGGTTTCCATTTCTGATATTGAACTTTTATTGCACGAATTTTCGCTGATTTCTCTTGGACTTTGCTCTCAATTCCTGCGTGGTTTCTCGGACACTCTGTCACCATGACTTCACTCCTACCAGCCCTCCCGAGGACCTATCCTCACCTTCAACAGGTCAAAATGCAGGAGGAGGTCGAGAAGAAAAAGTTGTTTGTTAAACTTCATCCTCTCTACTACACGTAAGATATTTCATAACTAAAATAGGCACACATGAATGATATATTCTGACGTTTACATTGTTGGACACCTTCAACTCTGCACCCATATTTACAATGGGATAAGTTGTATTTGTACAAGTCCAGTTGATTAGATAAGTCAATATGGTCAAGTGTTTTAGAATGGCAACCATAAAAACACTCCTACGTATTTTACTTGTCCCATCCTGCAATAATACAAACGGTTTGCTAATTGTTTTCTATCAAAGAAAAAATAACTAGTTTTGTTGCATCAAACAAAATACATATTTGAGAATATTCTGAAGACAAATTAATCTTTATGAACAACTAATCGACGTATAACAAATACACTTTACTACAAATACAAATACAAATACAAATAATGATGATAATGATAATAATAATACAATTAAAAAATATCTCTGTTTTTTTTCCTGTGTCACGGTTTTCTCTACAACAATATTGAAAGACATTATTTTTAATAAAACTTACGATGCGTTTAGACTGCAAATGATTGGCAAAAAAAAATCAAATTTGCGTATGAGATTGAGCAAAATATTTTACCATGGCAACTAAGGATAAGTCTGTGTGTATAAGTGTTTCTCTACATTTCTCTCTTCCTACCTGTGTATCTTTAGGGGGATTCCCATCGACCAATACTACGATCTCACTCTACTCAAGAAGAGTAACATCAGATCTAATGATCAATTGTAAGTATCACGTTTCAGATCATAAAACTTCTTGAATTATTTTAGCTTTACGATGTTAGAAAGAAGTAATAATCTATATACGCCTTTCTGATTAAAACAAAAAAAAAGGAGAAAATTGCATGAATTTACTGCTCTGATAATTTTTTGCAATGATTAAATATAAAAACATATTCGATTTAATTTAAAGTATTCTCATAAACTGGTTCTAGACTATTCTTTTTAGAGATAAATATATACAAGGAACTGCATATTATACTAGATAAAACATTGTACTCATATAAATTCACACCTTTCAAAAATAATATGGTATGAATTATAAGTATATAAAGATTTCCTCATTTTGTTTAGATATGCAATATTATAATTGTGAAAGTCTACATTTGCATTTTTGTTCCACATCACTCAATATGTACTTACTTACCATTCCTACTTTTCCTAAACATTTATTTACAGATTACCAAGGCCTACTGAAGTTGATATGACGTAAGTTATTTTTCATTCATTACACTACTAAAATCATTGATATGTAAATCAGTCATATATCTTAATTATTCTACTTCCTATTTTGTTTATCATCTTGTGATATTATGGACTTCATCATTTAGATAAAAATATAATATACAAGATTAAATAATCTTATTCAATTTCTTATGCGCAATTATATTTATTCTTTCCAATACGTAAAAATGCAAGAATATCATCATTTAGAAAAGTTTAATATATTTGGAAATATACAGATAGAAATGTAGTTATAAGAAGATTTACAAATACGATAGACAATAAAGTAAGAAAGCAATTTATTTGAGTGGATAAAACCATTATATCAAACCCAATGTCATATTCGTTTGATTCCTACGCAATGTGTTTATCAACCTAATCACATTTCTACTCTTATAGGCCATATGATTTTGTTCTAACTTCATGTTTCATTTATCTCTTTGCAGTAAGCTCTCAATAGACAAGCCATTCCCAGCCGAACATCCATACAGTTCTCACATGTCTCGCTTCGCCATGTTTCCAAGCTTCTCCTCAACTCCTGATGATTACAAGACTGGAGAGGCTGCTAAGCAACAGCTCCCTCTTCATCCTGAGATCCCTGCTAACGCTAACGATGTAACCATCAACTACAAGAGCAAAGGTTCGTCTTAAAGTTAAAAACGTAAAAGATTTTGAAGATGGAAAAAAATTGTCGAAGATGAAGTTACTGCACTTCACAGCGATGGCTTACATTTAAGAGGGTTTGTAGTTACAATGAGCAATACACTTGAAAAGAAGTGTTGACAAATCACACTTTAATGAGAAAGATGTTTATTTTATGATAAGGGAAAATATAATCTAGATATCTTTAATGTATGATTTGAAGAACGGAGATATGACAACTACCTGAGAATCCACACATTGTTACTGATTGTTTTTAATTGATATTTGGCGATACATTGCAATTCAACAAGCGCATGATAATTCTACGTTCAAACAATTAAAAAATATATACTTACTACCTCTGTATCAATACATTTTATCACAATTTATTTTTTGAAAGTATGGAATCCAATAATCCTGTCTAACGTCTTACCTTTTATCCTTTTTTCAGGAGCTCGTGACCGCGTGGAGACAGAGCATATACCCCTCGACTCACAGAAGAAGGCTCTTAGCTGGCCTGGCGATATATTCTTCCAGGTGACTAATTATCTTCATATCAAATTAGTAATCAAATCTTATCAAACAATTTTTTTACCAATCAAAACGCATAAAGTCTAATAATTTGTTATATAAGTGGTGGATATACTTTCCCATGTATTTCAGCAGTTTAAAGTTTATAATTCTAAACATCCATGTTTTAATTTCATTGAAGGAAGAAACCCAGCCGCCGCCCCCCCCCCAAAAAAAAAAATGATACAGGAAAATAAATGTGTGTTCGGTTTTTACTTATATATAATCATAAAATATTGTGCGATTAATGTTTTAAAACCGATCCCATATTCTTCCTCTTCAATATTTTCAGAACAAGAAGACGCCCACCAGCGGCCAGCAGCAGTTCTACCCCATCCCACCTAAAGCCGTCATCCCGAACCACGCCCCTCGTAAGCTCGACCACACCCTCAACCCACGTACGGCCAACGCCCTTCGCAACGTGGAGCGGTCGCAGTGGCAGACGACGTATAACCGCGCCCATGCAGGGTACGGTCCGGCCAACGCCCTCTCGCTGGATAACTTTGAGGAGAAGGTGGATGCAGAGAAGAGACTGAGGATAGAGGACCATAGCTTGGTAGGTAGCTCAATTTCAGATGGAGGGTTTGGGGGTTTGGGGTTAAAGTACCCCAAATGGGCAGTTTAAGATGGATATGGGGAAAAGTCTACAATTGAACGAGCCGACTGAATTTTAAATTGATCCACCTGGTTTTTTTTTTAATGAGATATCATTGTGATATATACTTTTGGATTAAATCGAAGCTATCGTAATAATGCAAACATATTGATTGGGATTGTTTATGGATTAAACAGAGAATGACAAGAGAGAAACGACCTCTTTTCATCAGACAATGTCAATATTCACAGAGAGTGAGAGCATAAACATACAATCACAAACCATTTATTCAATACATAATCTGCAATGAATGTTTTAGATGTTCTTAATGTCAAACATATTGACAATCATTTTTATAATATTTTCATCTGTTGAAACGTTTCATTGTATTCTACTTTATTATATGAATTGAATGTTGATATTTTTTCCTTGAATTTATGATGTTGATTGGCATAAAAGACAGGTTTTTGTCATTTTTGCCAATGATGAAATGATATTTTCATGTTTTTTCAGATGTTTAGTGTATACTTGTTGTTTATTTATACTTTTTTAATCGCTTCCAAAATATCTTGATGTCATTCTTCACAGATAGACATCAAGAAATTTTGAAAATGTATTTTTAATTTTGTATTCATCATATTTTGTTTTTAACAATGTAATTTAACATGCAATCTTGTATTATATTTGCAACAAGCAGTATTATTCAGAAATTAATTTCATTTCAATTTCCCCTCTCGTTTATCAACAGCCCGTCCAACGAAGTCTACCATTGTTACGTCATGGAGTTCAGAGGTCACATTGGAACAAACAATATCTTCCTCCTTCTCCGAGATAAATGTTTAATTGCATTATTTTCAAGTGTATTATGTCCATGCCACATAGTCATGGCTACAGTTCAGTGTGCCTTCTATGCAAGAAAATATCCATAATTTGAATATGTCTTTATGTTTTGAATATGTTTTTATATTTATATGCAAATTTAGAATGAAGTCATTGTCATATGTAGTGCAGGTTCGCTAAATTTCTAGTCGTGAAAACATTTCACTATACTGTTGTCATGGTGAAAGAATATAACGAAGTATATAGTGAATAATATCTTACAGATATCTTCGCCCCTCTCCACGAAAGTATTCCAGCGCTATGCAAAACAACAATTAAAAATAGATGAACAAATATGCCTAAATGAAAGCAGCAAATTATCTAGCTCACCGTGAAAATACAAATAATTAGCTAATTTCAAAGTGCTTTGAAGTATCACAGTTGGAAATATACAAAAGCCAAAGAACATAACCATACAATTATATTACATCACTTGATATAAAAACATCTGTAAGTGCGCCACAACAATTAATGAAGTGCAATTCTAAATACTATATGCTTTGGCATCAAATTAGCATTTAATTATGTGTCCACATTTTCTGTAATTCAACATGATGTGTAGATCAGTTAATTCAAAGGATCTTATAAAGTGGATATGGTCATTACTATAAGAAACAGAGGAAGGAGATGGAGGAAAATACGACGACGACGACGAAGAAGAAGATGAAGAAGAAGAAAAAGAAAAAGAAGAAGAAAAAGAAGAAGAAAAAAAAGAAGAAGAAGAAGAAAAAAAAGAAGAAGAAGAGAAGAGGAGGAGGGAATTGGTGTTATAAATCAGAAATCCGTCCAGGAGCAATAATTCAAACTATTTTTTAACAGTATGCGAAAAATGATTTGTAATTTTTTATTTTAAGTGAATTAATCTAGTATAAAATGTTATGGTTGTAAACGACCATGTAAATCTCACTTATAAACCATGTCTTTCAATCATAAAAATGTTAGAAAAATATAATTTTTACAGTTTGCAGTTAATGTATGTAATCTTTCAAAATCTTCTACAGAGCTGTCTGTCCGTTTCTAATCTTAATTTCTTTAAATCTATTTGATAGACTTAGGATTTTAGGGATGATCTAAATAATTTAGCTATCTGGCATAGTTAATGGTTAGTAGGTGCTTTCTTATATATTTTCTTAGTTTGGCTCCTGTTTTATACCTTCTTAAACTTTTATGGGAACACAAATCCTGAACTATTGCACAATTATTTTCTTCGCACAATGTTTGTATCTGTCATCGCTATTTGAATACCATTTGTTTACTTTATTCTTAGAGGTCATGCAATTTTACAACTTTGAATATACAAATTATTTTATCTCATATATTGCAAGATGTGGATTTTTCTTCATCGAACGTTCAAGAGTGCTATAGAAAAAAGTCGGTATACAAAAGTATCAAAAATTCATTAATATTTAGTGTCATTTCTCAGAATCTTGATTGTCGTTGACTGACAAAAATGAAATAATTTTACTAAGAAAGGGGCACAGATAAACCAACTGCTGATCAATTATTCACGATTGCCCAAAGCAAAGTCTTGTTTTTACCAATAGCACTATGTAAATCATAAAAAAATATGATTCTCATTATTTAACTATCGTGCTCTTAATGTGTATGACCTCTTCGATTCAGCTTCATGCATGTTGTTTTTTATTTTGTTGTATTTGTTTGTTGCAATAAATAAATATCTTGTTCTGCTATAATATTGATTATTCGTTGTTTATTTCAAGATACCCCAATCTAAATCAGAGTTTATTATTACAATTTAACAATTACATCGATATTGGTTGCCAAGACGTCATACGTGATTGTAATTTGTGTTAGAAATCAACCACAATTGCTACTACAGTTAAGCCCGTGAGAGAAAGCCTACGGTTTACCTGTTTTCCATAGGAAACCTACACGAAAACAGGTAAATGGTAGCTATCTCTACTGTGGTTGGATTTCCGATGATGAACACATGTAAAAGTATAAACTTTCTGCCAAAATGATGAAAATAAAAAAATACAATCTTCAGATCTTCACACCAACACCACAATATTAGACTTGCAATTAGTTTTTTTTTTCTAGAGAGTTAAAAACCTATACAAGCTGACCCTTTTCTGCAAACAATTTGCAGACAGTCAATAAAAATAATGAGATGATATTTGTTTACCCGACGCACTATAGTGTGGACTGACCAAAGAAGGAAAGAAATTAATTAATAACGATATAAATATATCAAAGATACCTAGACAAATCATAAAAAATCACCCTGGAAATATCATCTTTGCGTCTGCCGCGGCATAACTGAATCATCTTTGGAACAGAATAACACTGACATACTATTGAAAATCAATACCTCTCCATTGTATGAAAGATGTCACACTTTCACATTATATTACAAGCCATTATCAGAACAAGCAGACGACATTAAAGTGCCGAGTATAATCGATAGCTGGGTCGTTGCTATGAATGCACAGTTTCCTAGTTACAGGCGTGCTTTGCCCACGTCTTTACATGTACTAAGGTTTAATAAATAATAATGCCTGACTTTTTTTCAACAACTACACGTATAAAAATATTAAAGCAAACTAAACAGATAGTTGATTTTTCATTGCTTGAAGGAAAATTATAACATTGGTAATTGTTATTTTTAAAAATTAAATTGTAGAAACAAGTTCGTTGCCTATTATTTGAAGGAAACTGTAACTCGGATTGACAAATTAAATTCAGGAAAATTGTCCAATAAGTAGGGTACATGGGAACTAAAATATAATCTTTGTTTTTACCGATCAACGAAAAACCAAATTCTATATTTTAGTAAAAGACTATCAAAGTGACAAAAGTCAAATACTTCTTTTCGTAGGTCAAAATGAAAACATCTAATGCTTGCAGAATAGGAATTTCGCGAGGCAGTGCATTTTACTGTAAATTCACTTCAGAGACAGAAAAGTGTTTGTTTTTTCGTATTTCATTTCAAACAAGTGGCAAGCAAACAGAGCTAGAAATGTTTATTGTTTGCTCCGGAATAGAACGTAGAGTTGAAATCCATCTCAAGACCAGCGTTTAAAGAAGGAGGACAAACACTACACTTTCTAGAATGAGATCAGTAAGATCACTGCAGGGCTTCCTTGGGATATATCTAGTGACCTGTCTAGTGTGGCAAAGAGTAGTCGTTAAAATGGCACAAATTATTGAAAATGCATTATACAGATACCTAAATTGATTCACCCGCTAAAAGAGTTTTCCGATATGACGGCAAATTCTTGGGTCGGATGTAAGAGCCTCGAAAATCACACTAACATGGTCTTTAATAGGGTCCCTGCGAATAGTAATTGACCTTTCCACATTTGAAATCACATTACATCTCAATGTTAACGGGTTTATCTCCTATCAGAATACACGAGATCTAGCACACAAAAATACCTTGCCATCTGAAGAAGATTACAATGTATACCAAAATTTTCACTGCGATTGAAATCAAAGTTTTGGAGGAAGATGGTTTGGATTGAAAAATTTGTTTGATATTGCACTTTTAGTTATTCATAAACACAAGATATATAGCAGAGTATATTTCATCCTCTCCTTCATTTCATGTATATTTTGAGAGGTTTATCAACTCTGTCGGGGTATGAGCATATACAGGCTTCTTGACATACATCACGCATATTTAGCATTTACAAGGAAAGTACAGAAATACATGACATATAATAAACATGCTACATGTAATGACATTAAGATTACATAACATAATTTTGATATAATTATTAGAATGCAGCAACGATATTGTTGATTTTCTCTCGATTACTATTTTAGGTTCTTACACTTTTACGAATCATCAGCCATGATCATCATCTGATCATCATCTTCGGAACCAATTTATGACACCCACATTTGGCATTCCACATTTCAACTTATCCCATGGCTTGAACATGCACATGTAATGCATTTTATATGGCAGGATATACGGAAAGAATTTCATACAATTGACAGAAATGCAGAAGTATAGAGCTGTTCATTAAAATCTGAAAATCAGAATGAATTCTTATTCATTATGACACTATTAAAGAAAAAAATGCGTTTACGCACTTCATTAATGAACCTGATTTTCATATCTTTCATTTTATTTTGTTACACGAGCTTACCTGCAATACAGATCGATTCAAGAACCACTAATCGTTTAACCATTTTAATATCTTAGTACAGATCAGAGGAGTATTCAACCTAATGATTAATTTTTTTCCAGCAGTCGTCAAAGTTCACGTCGAACGCAGAACACGCTCTGAAATTAACATGATTTTTACCTCCCCTCACAGAATCCTACAAGTTTCTAATTAATATTTTTCCTCATTATCCTACAGGTGTCATGTGACCATCATCTGGGAAACGATGAGCAATTGTATCCATACAGACCCTTTTAAATCTTCTATAATGACCAATAATCATATTTGAATCCCTTTCTCGTTCTGTACAGAGACCACGCAGCTACCCAACCTTCATGCCACCCCGCCCGATGGAAGGACGCATCTCCCGTCTGATCGGACCAAACCAGATGGTACGATGTGTTGTCAAGGATGGAAGGATACTCTATGTGCCCTACTACCCCAAGATAGAGATCGAAATGGATAAGGTGAGATTCATGAACAAATAATGACGCTGAATGATGTATATGAATTGTTTAGGGTGACAAGCTATTGTTTGAGTTCAATTGCTTGCTTAATTTGGCCAAAGGGTTCTGCGTCATTGTATAAAAGGAGAGTTCCTTGCTCGATAATAACCAAACGTATTCTCTAAACTGTTTCTCTTTCATTAGAAGTATTCTGACTCATTTATCAGTTCTTTAACCTGGGGCCCGTAACATAAACATAACATAACATACCATCGCTCGTACGATTGATATCAATCGCTAGTCTAGGAAATCATGTACAAAAGTTTGCGATTGATCGCAAAGTTGCTTTATGTTACAGGCCCCTGGTCCTGTTAGAATGTATCAAAACAAAATAAAATTGAAAATTTCTTCAGATAAAAAAAACACAAGTAATACTGTAAAATACAAAGAACAATATGGCAAATATGATTTTTTTTTCCCCTCGGTGGCTTCAGGAAGAGGGATACATCTATCTTAAAATGTTGTTTACTTAAGAACTCATCAACTAAACTTATCTCTTTTCTTCCAGGTTCGTGAACACCAAAACCTACCTACGGAGACAACAGAACAGTTCCAGGACCCAGCCCTGACCAAGCAATGGCAGCGCCTCCAGTCCGCCCAACATCCAGATGGTCACATCAGTAAGATTGAACAGAAGAAAGCAGAGGCTGCCGAGAATGCTGATCCTGCCAATACCCTACCGATCGGAGACAACAGCTACAAGCCACCCGTGAAGGTCAAGGAGTCGACATATCTTCAAGAGATGGCGGTGAACCGTCGTGCAGAGGTCGAGGATATGGCGAATAAGGCCCGATGGAAGCAGGCAGAGCTCCAGGAGCACCATCACGACTTGAAAGAGCTGAAGAGGAAGGTTGACTACACAACGCCCTCTCTTCAGAAGCAGGTCTACTTCGACAACCTGCACAAGATCTACACATCAAAACCACCCTTCTACTACGATGGTGACAACCCGTATGAATATGACTACGTGACTCCTTGGGATTATCACAAGACATCGGCCATGACTGATCAATACAAGATTGCGTCGCACGTCGCGAAGATTAAAGAGAAGGCACAGGAGAAGATTGACGCGCAGTTTCCAGGTACTCCAGGACGCAACCCGTATGTGATGCCAAAGTACACGCAAGACCAGCTCATGAACGGCCGTCCTCGGACTGTGGAAGGTGAAAAGGCCCAAAAACCCATTCCGCAGTCAACATACGTCTACAGCTACACACCAGAGAACATGAAGACCATTGTGACACCTGATCAACCAAGATTTGACCTCTGGGATGCTACCAGACCACTTCCAGAGATCTACAACAGCAAGACCAAGAGCAGCAGCATGATGGAGACGCCACCTACCAGCAATCCCAACCCAACTAGTCCACCTAAACAGGTCTCGATCTCGAACACGGTCAAGGTCGCTGATGGTGGAAACATGGAGCCTCTTCGGACCAGAGAACGACCAATGATGAACATTGAGCGACCCTTGACGAGTCATGAGACGA
Source organism: Temnopleurus reevesii (assembly GCA_036244855.1). Lineage (NCBI taxonomy): Eukaryota > Metazoa > Echinodermata > Echinoidea > Temnopleuroida > Temnopleuridae > Temnopleurus > Temnopleurus reevesii. The sequence continues at coordinate 50,351 of BQKZ01000850.1, forward strand.
TGCTCCGTACCAGTATGAATGTCCCCACTGAGCCTGCGTACCAGAATCCAGGAAGTAACCCTGTCGTCGATGCACGCCACACCAATCCCGAAGGTAACAGAGACTGGAGGTTTGACTGGGGTCCTGGATATCCTCTAGGACCAAGGCCACAAACAACCCTGCTGACGCAACAGAATTCCTTCACGAAGACTGGTACACGCGAGGATTTCAACAGGACATTTCCAGAGACAAACCCTGATCTCCGGGACAACATCTTTGATGGAAAGAAGCACGAGTTCCAAGGGGAAAATGCGTTTTCCTGGCATTAGATGAGAACATTATTTTTACGATGTTAAACTTTAGTTTGTATTCTCCTAGACCTGAAGAATTAGATGCAAACTAGATCAAAATCTTCAATGAGTTTACAAAGATCCATCTTGAATTATTTAGGAATGTGAATGAATTTGATAAAGAGAAGAGAAAATTGTATTTTCAAGTACGATTTAAATGCATTACCGTTGCAATTAAAGGCTGACGAAAGGGTAGCGAAAGGGATCTCTAATGCATGGATTCTCCATCCAGTAATCAAACGTCTAAGAAATGATTATCCAGTCGCCAATTTTTGAGAATTTAATTACGAAAGAAAAGGAAATTATGAAAGTGTTCAAAATTCTTACTTCATAAAGGAAATACCGGTAAGCGAATTGTATATATCAATCCTGGTGTATATATTTTGATCCAAGTGGCATTCACTATGTCATTTTTTCTAACCATTTTACCTGTTTCATTATATTGTGGAAGTTACTAAATTATTTTGAAGTGATTTGAGTTGATTTTCTTTTATTATTTTCAATAAAGTTCTTACTTCCACAACTCGAAATGATCTGATTTCTAACAAAAGTTTTGGAAATGTTTACTGGGGCCAAAATGATTGATACTGAATATGTATTTTCTATTTCTAGATCTGTCTTTTCTTTTATTGCCATTTTATTTCTTAGTAAGTAAATCGCCGTCATCTGCGAGTTAGATCTGAAACTTCCCGTCTGTCTTTCTTATTTTCCTCTTATTTTTCTATAATGTATTATATGATATTATACAATAGATTAACATAATATTCTATGCAATATAACATATTTTGAAGGTGAAGAAATTAGAAATATCGAAATATCTATCATATTCCGTCCATTCTTAAGTATATTATGTATTATGTATATTTATATCGATGATGTTTCTTTTCACGTTTATTTATAATTTCACCTTTGAATTAATTCATATAAATTTATCTGATTCTGTTGTTAATCTTGTACGCAACTTTGTTATAAATTGTATATTCAATTGATGAATTATGTAGATATTATTCATGAACCACAGACAAAAAAATGTTTTGATTTATTAGTTATCATTACTGGAAGAAAATTATATATGCGTTATTTGCTATATTTATAACTTTGCCAATGTATTTATACATTGATTTTTTTTTCTCGATTTGATGCACAAATTATTTTCTAGCTTTGAGATGTTAAAATTGTTTTTCTAAATTATGCAAAACAAAATTTTATTAAATTCGATGTCATAGAATACGATTTCGTATTCTTGTGAAGCACAAATGTTACACCATCATCTTGTAGTTGCAACACCGTCAAAATGGTATAGAAATGAAGTTTTATTCCCCGGATTTGATATAATTCGCGTTGCATGTTACTTCCCTGCAAAAATTAATGTATTTTCGTAATTGTGCAATGAAGTTAATCTCGTGATCTCTACTCGAGAAAAGTTCACCGACTTTACATGTGAGAAAATGTACCATTTGAGATTGATGCCGTGCTAGCTTTTAATTTAACATGAAAACAGTATTTATAACGCTGTCGTCTGTTTGCTAAGTTTAAAATCGAAGTAACATTACTATACTATTTTGTGCAAATTATTGTGAGCAAATAGGGTGTTGCTGCATGCCTAGTATCTAAAAAGTGAACTATGATGAGTTACTTGTGTTAACTTTATCTTTATATCTTTATATTTTGCATATAACTATTTCCACTTGAAAGTTGGTTTAACTTTTTTTCACAAAGTGCCAGTATATTTCTCATGCACCTGCGCATGTGTATATGGAATTTCATATATAATTATTTTTGTTTCAATTTGGTTTGATTTCTAATGATTTTAAGCATCAGGTAAACTAATGGGTAAATACAGATACTTTATAAATATCAAACCGTCTTCTTTATCACTTGCACGATCACACATTGTGTGATTTGTTTCATGGTTGATCTATCATTATTATGCAATATCTTGTTTTCCATCGCACTGATTTGAGCTGCATTAAAATGTATTCTTCAACGACTTCATATTTGTGCTGTGTAAGTAAATGTTTGTCCAAATAGTAAATCATCCCTAAACTTATCATCATCATCGACAAAACCTACAAACAGATTTAAAGGGCCGGTTAGATATTGACTACACTGTTATAAATAAGATTTTCAATTCTACAGTTTGATGAAACATTCCATCAAGATAATTTTGCAAAATACTAGTTGCTTATGGTAAACTATTTTGATGTGAAGACATAAAAATACACAGCTCATCATAATAATAATTCGTCTTGACAAGCGAAAAAAAAACTTTCCCTGCTGTACAGATATGTTTTACAATTTTTTTCCCCAAGGAAGTTTAAAGAACGCGAAAAGTGATTTTATATCTCTACACAGGTGCACACAAAACGACCCAAAACTAATAATCCACATGTTTCAACCCAGCAAAACACGATTCTGGTTAATTGACACACGTCTTTGATGGTAATATTTATGTAGAGATGGGAATTAATGATAACGTTAGTGAAACGATAAAGTTCAATAGATGTAATGTTGATTTTGATATTGAGAATGATGATGGTGGTGTTGACGATAAGAGAAAGAATTGGTGCTGATGATGATGTTGATGATGATGATGATTACAGTGATTCTGATGATCGTGATGATGATGTTGGTGGAGGTGACAATTAAGCTAAAGATGATGTTGATGATGATGATGATGATAATGATTGTGAGTGCGATGATGGCGATCATGATGATGGTGCAGATGACTACGACGACCAAGATGATGATGATGATGATGATGATGATGATGATGACTTAGATGGAGATTTCTAAATGGCAATGATACTGGTGATGATGATAATGATGATAATGATGGTGGTGGAAGTGATGACAACGATAATGACGATAATATTAATGATGAAATGATAATGATAAGATGATAATAATGATGACGATGATGACATGATGAGATGCTAATAATAATTATGATGGTAATGGTGGTAATGGTATTGGCTTTCATTGTGAGATGATGATGCATTATAATGCATGATGATGATGATAATGAGATGATGATGATGATGATGATGATGATGATGATGATGATGATGATGATGATTATGATGATGATGATGATGATGTTGATGATGTTGATGATGATGATGATGATGATGATGATGATGATGACAGTTGTGAGGTGGTGATGATGAAATGATGACAGTTTTGGAGGTGGTGATGATGAGATGATGATGATGATGATGATGATGATGATGATGATGATGCATTATGATGCACGGTTATGCATGATGATGATAATGATCCATCTCCTTGCAACAGTTTGCATTCAGCCTGGCTATTCCAAACAATGATTTCTATCTAAATATGATCCTTTCTCAAAATGCTATAAGAGCTTTTAGAGGTACGACCTCTGTTTTGTCCACAATGGGTATATTTTTTTTAATCATCGTCTTTGTATTTTGCAAATCACAGGACAACAAAATATATGAATAAAGTATCCCAAATATGTCTCCAGCAAACTGGCCATATTTATGATACTTTCATAACCATAACTAAAGAGTAAACTACATGTATTTCTTAAACTAGACAAATGATTTTTTGTCAATCGAACGTTAGGTCTCTTTTGTGGAGCAATGTCAGATCATAGTTATAATTGATTTTATGGTGTCCAAACAGAATTTGGTTCATTGAACCCAAAACATGCTACGAATTTGATGTAACATTGCTCAACAAAAAGAGTCCCAACTTTCAAATGGCTGGACCGATTTTGATGAAAGAATGCTCATTCGTCTATATAAGAAATGCATTTCGGTAATTTGGATAAAATATCCTAATTCTTGCCAGTTTGCATAAGACATAATTTTTTGGGAGGTGCCATCAAGTTCGCAGGGTGATGGTTATGTTTATGATGCTGTGTGCGACAATGAATGTAAAATAAGGAAAATACTGTAATATTTAAAGGGGAATTGACCAAAGACATTAATGTATTGTCAGTGGATGGAGAAAAGTACAATGATCAAACTGAAAAATTCAGCAAAATAAGACGATTCATTCAAAGTTTTTTTAAATGAATTTTCAAAGTTCCGATTCACACACCACATGGGCTTCTTGAGTTGGGAACCTACAGGCACAAAATGGCTGCCAATATGGAGAACTTTCCATTCACTTTGTACACACAATTTCACTTGCTCTTCTTTTTGTAGAAAAGTAGAAAAAAATCTTTTTGTTCAAGTACAGTATGGACATATCAATTCTGCAAGCATTCCACAAAGAATGGTGGTGATTCCTCAATTGAAATATGACATTGATCCATTTTGAATAAATTCATGTACATGGTTAATAAGGAGTTCGCCATGTATGACATCGTAACTTATGCCAAAGTTGCCAATTCAAGGATGCCTATTAGTGGAGGAAATCCGAATCTTAAAAATGCACAACTTTGGAACGGATCATTTCCGTTCATCTCATCTTCTCCAGGGGGTGGTTCCCCTTTAATGATGCTTCAACACAATATGATATCAAATTCAATATAATGCAAAGTAAAAAAAAAATCTGATTGACTTCATTGTTTTAATATACTCTTATAAACTCTTTAACATATACATGTAATGAAGATAAAATATATTCTAAACCCTTAACTCAGTACACATTTACTTCAATGTTACAATAACTTTTGCAAAATAACAAATTAGCAAATCATTGAAGACATAATGAAATAAGCAGAATAATTTCATCCAAAAAGGCCAGTTCTTGGAAAATTGACATTTTCTCCATTCATTCATTCATTGCACTTCATTGTATATGGAACAGATTCGAGTCTATTATGGAAAACAAAACATTAACAATATATTTTAATAGCATCACCAATACAAAACTACCATTTGGAAAAAATAATCTTCCCATGTCAAAATATTTTACAAGCTTGTTACACAATTGTGCATTACCTCACCTTTACCAACATTAAAAAATTAGTGTGCTTTGCATTGGGATTTCTCTCTAAATTATTGTTACAATTAGGATTACAGGATCAAAATGGAAAAAAAATTATCTGCCCTGTAAAACTGAAGCTAATTCCTTCGATCAAATTGATGATTTCATTCATACATCGCCTTGATAACAAAGCATTTTTACAAGTTTGCTGTTGTATATTTACAGCTACTGCTTTGTAGTGGACCTCTTTCAGATATGCATAGTACTTTGTTGATAAATGGTTTAAAAAATCCAGCATTACAACTGGATATTGTCCTACATTTAATACATAACCATAAACAACAGATTATACCAGATTAACATACAAAATTCTGATCTAAATACAGGTTTTGCAAAAGAATGTTAACGTTTGATCAACAAATCAGAGCATATTCATTCAGATTTAGCACACAACAAATGACAATAAAAATGTTTTGCATTGATGAAGAACTTAAATTTGAAAAAAAAAAACACTTTAATGCAGTCTTACTTTATCACATATGCACCAATGGCTGTCCTAATATCATTTGTTCCATACTAATGATATCATAAACTTCAATGTCAGCTGATTAAGAGTCTTTAATCAAAGAATTTGTGAAAATTCTTCCAATATGCCTAATATCAATGCTGATTAAATTGAAATTGTGGTTTAAAATTTTGGTTAAAGATGGGGCATGAATATCAAAAGATCTTTTACAGTTGATACTAAAACGTACAAAAAATTGGTCCTCAAATTAAAAAAAAAATGTTTGCGAGTTATAACATAATGAAATTTCTTCATGATAAATGCATGAGTAAAGAACAAGGTTAATAAAACAAAAATACAGAAAGGAAACATAAATCAATATTATGTTCTTTTCATATATTTTTGCAGGGACCAAGCTATGCTTCATTGGAACATTACAATATCTTTAAAAAATATTGCTAGGAGCAATTGTTGCAGACTATCAAATCAGTTTTCAAGTTTCTTTTCAATCTCTTTTCCCTTATTTTTGAACAAAAGAATCTGGGTGGTTTTCACCAAGATAAAAAAGACTTTAAGAATGACTTAAAGAATGACTGGTAACAGCTCTTACTCTATAATATGTGTAATAGCATTAATCATTACTAACAAGAATACCAGTCGTTTGGAGCCAGTGGAGGCGCCGTGGTGTAACCGTGGTGTAGTGGTTCTGACACTTGCCTTTCAACCAGAGGGTTGTAGGTTTGAATCCCACCCATGGCATTAATTTCCTTTAGCAAATAATTCATCCATATTTTGATTCACTCAACCCAGGTGAGGTGAATGGGTACCTGGCATGAATATTTATTCCTTGAAATGCCAAGTGCACTGGTGTATGCCAGGCTCAAGCCAGGGTAATAATAATGCAAAGCACCTTGAGTACAAGTGGATATGTGCGCTATATAAATTGCATCTATCATCTTTATTATTATTATTACTTTTAAAGTCGTTCAACATAAGTCTTTCTTATCTTGATGAAACACCCCCAGGGAAATAGGAAAGCAATAAATGAATCAAAATTTTGCTACGCCTATGATATTATTGGAATATGATACAGCATTTAGTAATTAGGAAGTGAAGAATAGGAAAACAGTGAAAATGGATGAATCTAATCGATTGTCAAAATACCATAAATAATATGTTTACTGAAATTGAACTGATAAGTTTTTACATTGTTTGTAAAAAAAATCTGAGCCAAAAAAAGTGGACCACTAACAAAGCAGAAAATTACCTTTCATATCATACCAAGAACTTGTTAATAAACATAGCTAATTGGAAGAACTTTACTAATTCCACTACAATTTGGATTTCTTTATGGTCAATTGTGGATAAGCCTCCATAAAACCTAGCATGTAAATATATGGATGGGGTAAATATCTCATACTTTTTGGTGTCATACGACATTAACACTAATCTAAAACATGCTAGGAGTAAGAATTTGTGCATGGTAAAAACTAAGTATTGCTTTTATAGTCAGTCCCGTTAGTATGCAAAAATAGAAGAAAATTATTTTAGTTTGTGATGGTAAATCATACATATTCATCTGAATTCTATTCGATGATCAATTCACAAACTTTTCCTTCAAAACATATGAATATGCTGATAAGATTGAAACTATACAACAAAATATGACGTTGTAGCACTACACNTATTGACTACACTGTTATAAATAAGATTTTCAATTCAACAGTTTGATGAAACATTCCATCAAGATAATTTTGCAAAATACTAGTTGCTTATGGTAAACTATTTTGATGTGAAGACATAAAAATACACAGCTCATCATAATAATAATTCGTCTTGACAAGCGAAAAAAAAACTTTCCCTGCTGTACAGATATGTTTTACAATTTTTTTCCCCAAGGAAGTTTAAAGAACGCGAAAAGTGATTTTATATCTCTACACAGGTGCACACAAAACGACCCAAAACTAATAATCCACATGTTTCAACCCAGCAAAACACGATTCTGGTTAATTGACACACGTCTTTGATGGTAATATTTATGTAGAGATGGGAATTAATGATAACGTTAGTGAAACGATAAAGTTCAATAGATGTAATGTTGATTTTGATATTGAGAATGATGATGGTGGTGTTGACGATAAGAGAAAGAATTGGTGCTGATGATGATGTTGATGATGATAATGATTACAGTGATTCTGATGATCGTGATGATGATGTTGGTGGAGGTGACAATTAAGCTAAAGATGATGTTGATGATGATGATGATGATAATGATTGTGAGTGCGATGATGGCGATCATGATGATGGTGCAGATGACTACGACGACCAAGATGATGATGATGATGATGATGATGATGATGATGACTTAGATGGAGATTTCTAAATGGCAATGATACTGGTGATGATGATAATGATGATAATGATGGTGGTGGAAGTGATGACAACGATAATGACGATAATATTAATGATGAAATGATAATGATAAGATGATAATAATGATGACGATGATGACATGATGAGATGCTAATAATAATTATGATGGTAATGGTGGTAATGGTATTGGCTTTCATTGTGAGATGATGATGCATTATAATGCATGATGATGATGATAATGAGATGATGATGATGATGATGATGATGATGATGATGATGATGATGATGATGATTATGATGATGATGATGATGATGTTGATGATGTTGATGATGATGATGATGATGATGATGATGATGATGACAGTTGTGAGGTGGTGATGATGAAATGATGACAGTTTTGGAGGTGGTGATGATGAGATGATGATGATGATGATGATGATGATGATGATGATGATGATGATGATGATGATGCATTATAATGCACGGTTATGCATGATGATGATAATGATCCATCTCCTTGCAACAGTTTGCATTCAGCCTGGCTATTCCAAACAATGATTTCTATCTAAATATGATCCTTTCTCAAAATGCTATAAGAGCTTTTAGAGGTACGACCTCTGTTTTGTCCACAATGGGTATATTTTTTTTAATCATCGTCTTTGTATTTTGCAAATCACAGGACAACAAAATATATGAATAAAGTATCCCAAATATGTCTCCAGCAAACTGGCCATATTTATGATACTTTCATAACCATAACTAAAGAGTAAACTACATGTATTTCTTAAACTAGACAAATGATTTTTTGTCAATCGAACGTTAGGTCTCTTTTGTGGAGCAATGTCAGATCATAGTTATAATTGATTTTATGGTGTCCAAACAGAATTTGGTTCATTGAACCCAAAACATGCTACGAATTTGATGTAACATTGCTCAACAAAAAGAGTCCCAACTTTCAAATGGCTGGACCGATTTTGATGAAAGAATGCTCATTCGTCTATATAAGAAAATGCATTTCGGTAATTTGGATAAAATATCCTAATTCTTGCCAGTTTGCATAAGACATAATTTTTTGGGAGGTGCCATCAAGTTCGCAGGGTGATGGTTATGTTTATGATGCTGTGTGCGACAATGAATGTAAAATAAGGAAAATACTGTAATATTTAAAGGGGAATTGACCAAAGACATTAATGTATTGTCAGTGGATGGAGAAAAGTACAATGATCAAACTGAAAAATTCAGCAAAATAAGACGATTCATTCAAAGTTTTTTTAAATGAATTTTCAAAGTTCCGATTCACACACCACATGGGCTTCTTGAGTTGGGAACCTACAGGCACAAAATGGCTGCCAATATGGAGAACTTTCCATTCACTTTGTACACACAATTTCACTTGCTCTTCTTTTTGTAGAAAAGTAGAAAAAAATCTTTTTGTTCAAGTACAGTATGGACATATCAATTCTGCAAGCATTCCACAAAGAATGGTGGTGATTCCTCAATTGAAATATGACATTGATCCATTTTGAATAAATTCATGTACATGGTTAATAAGGAGTTCGCCATGTATGACATCGTAACTTATGCCAAAGTTGCCAATTCAAGGATGCCTATTAGTGGAGGAAATCCGAATCTTAAAAATGCACAACTTTGGAACGGATCATTTCCGTTCATCTCATCTTCTCCAGGGGGTGGTTCCCCTTTAATGATGCTTCAACACAATATGATATCAAATTCAATATAATGCAAAGTAAAAAAAAAAAATCTGATTGACTTCATTGTTTTAATATACTCTTATAAACTCTTTAACATATACATGTAATGAAGATAAAATATATTCTAAACCCTTAACTCAGTACACATTTACTTCAATGTTACAATAACTTTTGCAAAATAACAAATTAGCAAATCATTGAAGACATAATGAAATAAGCAGAATAATTTCCTCCAAAAAGGCCAGTTCTTGGAAAATTGACATTTTCTCCATTCATTCATTCATTGCACTTCATTGTATATGGAACAGATTCGAGTCTATTATGGAAAACAAAACATTAACAATATATTTTAATAGCATCACCAATACAAAACTACCATTTGGAAAAAATAATCTTCCCATGTCAAAATATTTTACAAGCTTGTTACACAATTGTGCATTACCTCACCTTTACCAACATTAAAAAATTAGTGTGCTTTGCATTGGGATTTCTCTCTAAATTATTGTTACAATTAGGATTACAGGATCAAAATGGAAAAAAAATTATCTGCCCTGTAAAACTGAAGCTAATTCCTTCGATCAAATTGATGATTTCATTCATACATCGCCTTGATAACAAAGCATTTTTACAAGTTTGCTGTTGTATATTTACAGCTACTGCTTTGTAGTGGACCTCTTTCAGATATGCATAGTACTTTGTTGATAAATGGTTTAAAAAATCCAGCATTACAACTGGATATTGTCCTACATTTAATACATAACCATAAACAACAGATTATACCAGATTAACATACAAAATTCTGATCTAAATACAGGTTTTGCAAAAGAATGTTAACGTTTGATCAACAAATCAGAGCATATTCATTCAGATTTAGCACACAACAAATGACAATAAAAATGTTTTGCATTGATGAAGAACTTAAATTTGAAAAAAAAAAACACTTTAATGCAGTCTTACTTTATCACATATGCACCAATGGCTGTCCTAATATCATTTGTTCCATACTAATGATATCATAAACTTCAATGTCAGCTGATTAAGAGTCTTTAATCAAAGAATTTGTGAAAATTCTTCCAATATGCCTAATATCAATGCTGATTAAATTGAAATTGTGGTTTAAAATTTTGGTTAAAGATGGGGCATGAATATCAAAAGATCTTTTACAGTTGATACTAAAACGTACAAAAAAATTGGTCCTTAAATTAAAAAAAAATGTTTGCGAGTTATAACATAATGAAATTTCTTCATGATAAATGCATGAGTAAAGAACAAGGTTAATAAAACAAACATACAGAAAGGAAACATAAATCAATATTATGTTCTTTTCATATATTTTTGCAGGGACCAAGCTATGCTTCATTGGAACATTACAATATCTTTAAAAAATATTGCTAGGAGCAATTGTTGCAGACTATCAAATCAGTTTTCAAGTTTCTTTTCAATCTCTTTTCCCTTATTTTTGAACAAAAGAATCTGGGTGGTTTTCACCAAGATAAAAAAGACTTTAAGAATGACTTAAAGAATGACTGGTAACAGCTCTTACTCTATAATATGTGTAATAGCATTAATCATTACTAACAAGAATACCAGTCGTTTGGAGCCAGTGGAGGCGCCGTGGTGTAACCGTGGTGTAGTGGTTCTGACACTTGCCTTTCAACCAGAGGGTTGTAGGTTTGAATCCCACCCATGGCATTAATTTCCTTTAGCAAATAATTCATCCATATTTTGATTCACTCAACCCAGGTGAGGTGAATGGGTACCTGGCATGAATATTTATTCCTTGAAATGCCAAGTGCACTGGTGTATGCCAGGCTCAAGCCAGGGTAATAATAATGCAAAGCACCTTGAGTACAAGTGGATATGTGCGCTATATAAATTGCATCTATCATCTTTATTATTATTATTACTTTTAAAGTCGTTCAACATAAGTCTTTCTTATCTTGATGAAACACCCCCAGGGAAATAGGAAAGCAATAAATGAATCAAAATTTTGCTACGCCTATGATATTATTGGAATATGATACAGCATTTAGTAGTTAGGAAACAAAGAATAGGGAAAAAGGATGAATCTAATCCATTGTCAAAATACGGTAAATAATATGTTTACTTAAATTGAACTGATAAGTTTCTACATTTTTTGTAAAAAAAAAATCTTAGCCAAAAAAAGTTGACCACTCAAAAAGCAGGAAATTACCGTTCATATCATACTAAGAACTTGTTAATAAACATAGCTAATTGGAAGAACTTTCCTAATTCCACTACAATTTGGATTTCTTTATGGTCAATTGTGGATAAGCCTCCATAAAACCTAGCATGTAAATATATGGAGGGGGTAAATATTTCATACTTTATCTAAAACATGCTAGGAGTAAGAATTTGTGCATGGTAAAAACTAAGTATTGCTTTTATAGTCAGTCCCGTTAGTATGCAAAAATAGAAGAAAATTATTTTAGTTTGTGATGGTAAATCATACATATTCACATTTGAATTTTATTTGATGATCAATTCACACACTTTTCCTTCAAAACATATGAATATGCTGATAAGATTGAAACTATACAACAAAATATGACGTTGTAGCACTACATTAACAATGCTACCGTTATGATGCTAAAGAAGTAATGTTACATGTAGAGTCATGGTGCATTGGTTGTGACTCTCGCCTTCAATCAGAGGGTCGTTGTTTGAGTCCCGCTCATGACATTAATTTCCTGTAACAAGAAATACATTCATATTGCACTGCACTCAACCCAGGTGTTAATGGGTATCTAGTACATGTAGGGAGAAATTCCTTGAATGCTTAAGCACCCCTATATGTGTATAGCGTGGTAGCTCAGCTATAACCAGGGTAAAATTTTGGAAAATGTAGATATTGTCAAGCACAATAGAGTATTTGCATATAGTTTCTGCACATTATAAATGGAGCTCTTAATATCATTACTGTTTTTTACATGTCAGTTCTAATTCCAATGCATACCAATCAGAGGAAATGAATTCTGATGTACAAATCTCAGACAATGGTTGAACTATCCAAGAAAGGAAGGAAGGAGAATGAATGAATGGCTGGCCAATGAAAAGTGCCAGAGATAAAAGAGGCAGTGAGATTAGCAGGGTTGTATTTGATAAAGCTGTTTGTAGATGTAAGCACAACTATACGAACGACTGGTGACCCTCTATAAAGTGAGATTCAGTGACAGGAATTATCATTGAGTACAGGAAAGGGTCACCAGTAGTTCATAGAGACATATGTAACTCTATGAACAGCTTTATGAAAAAAAACCATAAATAAAGTTTACTTAAAGAGTGGCTCAAATGATTGAGCCTGACGATCCTAATTCTTATGTCAGAAAAGTGAATTCTCTGAGATAATAAACATATTTAATAATCTAAGGAATCTTGCAGTGTAAATATGTTCTTTTTCTATACAATTAATGTACCCTCCTTATTTGGTGAAAATATATAATTTCATAACAAAATTACAAGGAGAGAATTTGAATAATAATCAAGTACACAATATCTGCAAGTGATATCCACAATACAGGTGAATGTATGGTACATGTAGAAGTCATATGATAAGAAATAGATTTTACAGAATGATAATGCATAATCAATAGTCTTGCATCAAATGCATAAACGCTACTTACTGCAAATATCATATAATTCACATTGTAACAATGGAACTGATACTGATTTTTGTGGCAGCAACATTATGTACACATGCCAAAAAATCAAAGCAAGAGGAATGTTATAATCATATCATTAACATTCAGGGGTATGATTATTCTGTAACTGAATATAAAGTTTAATATAAAAATAATAATATAAGCATACAAAATATTATTCATATAATATCACACTTTGGCAATCTTAAGTGAGTTAATCAAATATACCTAGATTCTTGAAGAATCACACACTTAATCTTACTTTAGTGAACATAATTGTTCACTTCAGTGTTGGTGACCATGAGCTAAAGCCAGGATAATAATAATGTAAATTGCCTTGAGCACTCTACACATTGGACATATAAATTGCATGTATTATTACTATCATTATGTCATAATTTATTTGACTTGTTATCATGACAGATTAAAAGGAAAACATGGAAGAAGAATCCATTAAAGGACTGCTTTTGATACACTCTTTCGTCAAATGAAAAAAATGTTGAAGGGTTATGTCCAAGTTATCAATGAAGATATATTTTCCAAAATACTAATCTCCATGTTAGACGAAGATTGAATTTACAATCTGTTTAATCATTCAAATTCTCTCTGGATATGCAATTCATTATAAATTTTGGAATGTACTGAAAAAAGCCTTTGACAAAGTAATAATATAATAAGAATTTTGGAAGCACATTTTCTCGCTAAATATTCTTTATACGCTCTCTCCTACTTTATATATGTGAATAAATGGTGGTGGTGGTGCAGATGTGAAGAATAAATGTGCAATATTTTTGCACCTAAAATATAAGGTATATATTCTATATTTTTTTCAATTCAAGGTGCAAGTTTGAATGTACAAGTTTGCAAAAATGCTCATACTAGCAAAGCAGCTTTCAATCTTGTTTCACTAACAATAAATTTGCTCCAAAATTGAAATGTATCAAAATATTTTCAATTACATTCTTGCAAACATAAGACTACTTTTGATGAATGACACACATCTCTTCCAATGCTTCATTGATATTTTTTTCTCTCATCAAAATCGGAAACACTTTCGATGCTCCGTATGAAAGCCACTCAGCAAGGGCTGGACATACAATACTTTGAACAGGAAGATCAATTCAGCAATTAAAAAAAAAAACAATTGCCACAATATACACAGTGTGATTAAACAACTATTCAATATTCCGTTCATAACGACTATGTACAGCTTTACTTTTTTCCATATTTGAAACAATAAAATATATTCTTCTCAATCTTGCTTCAAACCATACTATTTCCTTGTATAGATTTTCAATCTGTAATTCCTATCTACAGCATGTACACAATAACATAATATATGAGCATCTATAGGCAACGACGTGTATTACACAAATCAAGTGATACTTGGACATCAGGTTCACAGAGTGATGAGCAGTTCCAAAAGAAAGATAATTCATGCACATCTCTGTGATCAGAATGCTTGTTCTGAAAATTACAATACAATACAATACAAAAAGTTCTTATATAGCGCCTTTTCAAAATATATGGTACAAAGCGCTTAAAACAAAATACAATATAGAAGATAACATACACAATTAACATAAACATATGCCAAGGAAGGAACAAAGACAAATAGCATTTAACTGCAATTTTTTTCCCTAAAATTATGCATACCTCTATCCTACTTTTGAAAACTGAAATCAGGTGTAAATTTGAAGATGTGGATTAGCAAGGGCAATTTGTAAATCCATAACAGTTTTACGGGATAGGTAAAAATTTTTTTATCAAATTCGAGTATAGCTGATACTAAAATGTAAAGCCTGGTTTAAATGATGTAGAATACAGGTTACAAAGTCTAATATAAAACAAATTACTGGCTTTTGTGTGAAGCATTAATATCAATTCTTATATGATATGTTATGAATCAAATAAAGGGTGACTATTGCACATTACGTTTGCATTATCTGAATCCTCTTTGTTAAGATCATCTGAAGCAAGTCCCTTATCTTTCACCCCATTGCTGTTGAATGGATTCATCCTTGCACTGTTTGGACCAATCATAGCAGCTTTGTCTTGTAGCTCCGCCCCTTCAGGGCTAATACTGGCTGTGACTGGCTGCTTGGTACTATCATTCGATGTCAGGTTCCCAAGAGGGTTGTCAGACTCTGAAGTGATTTGGACGGATGTGGATGGTGTATCGTTGCTGTTGTTGTGAT
Source organism: Temnopleurus reevesii (assembly GCA_036244855.1). Taxonomy (NCBI): domain Eukaryota; kingdom Metazoa; phylum Echinodermata; class Echinoidea; order Temnopleuroida; family Temnopleuridae; genus Temnopleurus; species Temnopleurus reevesii. The sequence goes on from BQKZ01000850.1 coordinate 66,038, forward strand.
TGACGGTCTCTTCTGATTGGTTGTCAGGAGCGAGTGACATCATAGATGGTTGCCCCGCCCCTTCCTCTGCTTGCTGTGAGTAGTGATCGTCGTTGATGGTGATCTCTTCTGAATCAATGAGACCTTGAGTGAACTTCAGTTTGCCATTCATTATATCTTTCACCTGTAAACAAAATATTAATACACAGTATTACTTTCAAACATAAGAATAAGATAATATGGCTTTCTGAAAGTGACATAATATCTTTCCCATATCATATTAAAACTAGAATATGCAAACCCATAAGTTGTGAAACAGAGTGGAAAAAGACTTGTCATGGGCATTTTTTTGCGATCACCAAGTACAAAAAAATTCATACTCTCATGAAACAGTTGGAAGCGTTGTGGTTTAGTGGTTCAGACTCTCGCCTTTCATGCAGAGGAATGCAGTTTGATTCCCACCCATGGTGTTTATTTCCTTCAGCAAGAAATTCATCCATATTGTGCTGCACTCAACCAAGGTGAGGTCATTGGGTACCTGGTTTGGAATATATTCCTTGGAATTATTAAGTACCTTATAAGCTGATATTGCTAAAGCCAGGGTAATAACACTGCATTAATTGTAGAGCACTTAGAGACTTCTAATGGAGGCAATAAGCACTATATAAGAACTACATATTATCATTATCATCATGATGAATATTGGGTATTAAATGTACTTCTCTATTAAACCATTATTCATTGCATAGTGGAAAAAAAATTGCCTTTGGGTAGACAAAAGCACATTTTGTAATTTACCTGTTTGAGTCCTGCTAACGAAACAAACAGTTCGTCATCCGTCTCCAGATTCAGCTGCAACAAAGCATCCTGCATTTGCACTAAAATATTAAACACAGAAATAATAAAAATGAATAGATTCTTGACCAATAACAATAAACAAATTTTGCCTCTTCTATTGCACTATGAGAAATATATTGTCTATCAGAACAAAAAATAATGAACCTTTGTATGATGATTGCATACATGACATAAGCTGATTCAAAACTGTTCTTATTATCAAACAGCGACCTTTAGTTTCTTATGTTGTTGTCATAATCAGACAATTACTTCTCTCAGTAGCAGGCATCAGCCAAGTTTCTTCCCATAAAGCAAACATCATGGAAAATTGTTACACAAAGACACTGTTTCATAAATATCAAATGTGATGAATAATACCTTACATTACAAAAATATAATTGAGAATATTTATGTTGACCATTGATATTTCAAATAATCGGTTGACAATAGATGCAAGAGAGAGTATACTTACATATATGAGCCTCCATCTTGCTAGCACAGTATCTGCATTTGGTCTGTAGCTCATTGAATCTACTTTGTGATACAGCCAACTGTTGCTCTAGCTCTGTTTCATGCTGTGGGAGGGAAGAAAATGATTCTGATAAATATAAAGAACACAATTTATTTTAAAATTACAAAATTTATTCCGATGCTTTTTTCCCCAAAACATATTAAAGGAATGAGTATGAAACTTGTTCATAAAAATAAATTCAAGCTTAATTATCACGCTGCTTTTCTAATATTTTTTTCTGCGTCAAGTTCCAATGACTTTAAGCTTAATTTTATGAATTATATAAGCCATGTTCAGCGTAAGGACCCATCTAGCCATTACTTAGACCATTCAAGAAAACATAATTTGTACTTGATACAATATCCATCTTTTAAGCTGCATGAAAAGAATAAATTATATCAAATTTATATGAAATCCCCTGTTGTAATGTATTCGCCTGTGTTCTTAAACCTATTTTTAACCTAAACTCACCCTCTTGCTTCCACTCCTTGGTTTGGTGAACAGCTTGGGTTGATGAGCAGTAGGAGGAGGAGAAGAGGGTGGAACCTGCCTCTGTAACCCTGAGCTTGATGAACCCATCGTCTCCATGCTGGCTATGCTAGGCTTGGAGAGCACCTTGAGATCTCGCTTCTGAATGTCAGAGACAAGGTCAGATGGCTGGGCCAACGGATGTGGAAGATCTGTCAATAATGCATACAAATAATCAATGGATAACAACAATAATATTCGTTCTGAGAAGAGGAAAAGGAAAATTCATAAGGGATGATGGTGAGCAGGTATAAAAAGAGGAGGAGGAATATGCATCTGAATTCTGCAGCTTATAATGAACCTATTGTCTCCATATGATGGGCTTGGATAGCACCCTGAGGTCTCGCTTCTGAATGTCAGAGACAAGGTCAGATGGCTGGGCCAACGGATGGGGAAGGTCTAGCAATAACAATAGAAAGGCAGGAATCAGTTACTTTAACTTGATTATTGGGAAGAGGAAAATCAATTTCGAGTAATCTTGAATAGGATCAGAAAGAGGAGAAGAACAGAGAACTCTCTTCTGAAATCCCTGAGCGAGATGAACCCATTGTCTCCATGCTAGCAATGCTGGGCTTGGAGAGCACCTTGAGGTCTCGCTTCTGAATGTCAGAGACAAGGTCAAAAGGCTGGGCCAACGGATGCAGAAGATCTGCCAATCTCACAAGACAAATAAGAATAAGTTACCATAAAATTTGATTACTGTGAAAAGAAAATTCATTTGAGTTGAAAATGAGCAGAAGACAGAAGAATGTACTAAGCTTGATGAACCAATCACCGTCTCCATGCTGGCAATGCTAGGATTCGAGATCTATTTTCTGAATGTCAGAGACAGGGTCAGGTGGCTGAGCCAACGGATGGAGAAAGTCTATAATAAATATTACAGAAAAAATAAGTATCAATTCACACAATATGATTATTGGGAAGGTGAAAGGTAATGTTTCAGCATCCTTTGTTATTCTCAACATTCTTTTTATTTCATGGAAAAGAATTCAATTTTTCTTAAAATTAATCCTTAATTGGACTGTTTATGCTGAGTTTATGTGGAAAGCACCGTGGGATCTCACTCGTAAATACCAAATAAATTAACACTGACCTTCAGTTGTCTTTGACTTGACCACTTTTGACCCCTTGTCCTTTTGACCGTTAGCTCCCTTCCCTATCCTCCTGAGACTGCTNCCCTGAGCTTGATGAACCCATCGTCTCCATGCTGGCTATGCTGGGCTTGGAGAGCACCTTGAGATCTCGCTTCTGAATGTCAGAGACAAGGTCAGACGGCTGGGCCAATGGATGGGGAAGATCTGCAAATAGTACATGAAAAATTAAGAATCAATCATAATCATTTGATTAATTTTCTGACTGGAGGAGGAAAGGTAATTTGGGTTGATAGTAGGCAGACAGAGAAGGAGAGACCTGCTTCTGAAAGCCTGAGCTTGATGAACCCATCGTCTCCATGCTGGCTGTGCTAGGCTTGGAGAGAACCTTGAGGTCTCTTTTTGTAATGTAAGAGATGGATTTGATGGTTAGATTGCTGGGCCAATGGATGCAAAAGATCAGCGAATATTGCATGAAAATAAGAATTTGTTAAAATTATTTTCACTTTAATTCTGGGAAGAGGTAAATTCATTTCGGTTGAAAGTCAGCAAGATGAGAAGGAAAAGGGGGAACAAGTGTTTTAATTTCTGAGCTGGTGATGAAACTATGGTCTCCAAGCTGGTAATGCTGGGCTTGGATAGCAACTTGAGGTCTCGCTTCTGAATGTCAGAGACAAGGTCAGATGGTTGGGCCAACGGATGGGGAAGGTCTGGCAATATCAACAGAAAACAAGAATCAGTTCTTTAACTTGACTAATGAGAAGAGGAAAATTGATTTGGGTTGATAGTAAGCAGAGAGAGAACATGGAGGAACCAGTTTCTGGAGACATCAGCTTGACAATCCCATCATCTCCATGTTAGCTATGCTGGGCTTGGAAAGCACCTTGAAGTCTTTTTTTACTGAATGTGATAGATGGATTAGATGGTAAGATAGCCGAGTCAACGGATGGAAAAGATCTGCCAATAATGCATGAAAATAAGAATCTGTTTAAATCATTTTCATTTTAATTCTTGGAACAAGTAAATTCATTTTGTTTAATGACAAGTAAGAAGAGAAGGAAAAGGAGGAACAAGCGTCTGAATGCTGGAGCTTGTGATGAAACCATGGTCTCTAAGCTGGTAATGCTGGGCATGGAAAGCACCTTGATGTTGCTTCTGAATGTCAGAGACAAGGTCAGATGGATGGGCTAAGGGATGGGGAAGGTCCAAGAGTATCACAAGAAAAGTAATCATCATTTTAAACACTTGGATTACCAGGAAAGTGAAAGATAATGTTTCACCATCCATAGTTATTTTCAATGCGTTTTTTAATTTCTGGAAAAGAAAAGGATGCGTTTTATTTATTTCTTCAGCGTCTCAACGCTAGTTGTACTGATTTCGTTTGAAAGCATCCTGGGATCTTACTCATAAACACCAAACAAATTAACACTGACCTTCAGTTGTCTTTGACTTGACCACTTTTGACCCCTTGTCCTTTTGACCGTTAGCTCCCTTCCCTATCCTCCTGAGACTGCTGAATCCTTGACTGACCGCTGATGAAGTCTTCTTTGCCACACCGCTGGTCGGAACAGACTTTTTTGGGACGGCCAGGTTTCCTCGAGATGTTGATATGACGTTACCAGTTTTCATCTGGGAGTAGATCTGAAATTGGTAGTTGGCCTGCCTTGGATTGTTCTTCAAAAATACGGAAGAAAATATGCAAAATCAATTGTCTTTTTTAAAAGTAAATAATAAGCCCACACATGTTAATTTTGATATGGATCTTTGGATGAAAAAAACCTGGGAATTAATCATTACCCATGCAAATGAGAGGGAAAAATATACAAAATAACTAAGAATTGTCAAATATAAAAAAAAATTCCTGTTTTTCATACAAATTGTAAATTATCCTCATTTCAAAACTCATTAGAATTTTCAACAATAAGTAATAATTCTAGAAGAATTTTAATGAAATAATGTGAAAATTTGGGGAAAAAACAAAAAAGAGAACATTCCAATGTAGGAATTGTATATGATTAGCACGAATCAAATAATGATTCCAGTCCCAAATAGACTAATAAATTAACTTGATGCAAAAGCCAGTACATACCTTTGGGTCTCTGAGATGTAATGCTCTGTTGACTAGATAATGAATGTCATCTACAGCAGGGTATCTCATCAACAGCATTAGACAACTTGCATACTCTGCTGTTAGTACTGAATACAATCAGAGAAACAAACACAAAAAATTTCAATAACAATCTTCAAGTGATCTTAAACAAAATAATCATCAGAGTATAAAATTACAACTCCACAACAAAAATAGCAGAAAAGTTGAGCTCTGAACAACATAAGTATTCCACCACATACATAAAAATCATGAAAACATATTGGCATAAATTTTTTTGCTTTCTTTGTTATGTTTTTTCAATGAAACACCTTCAAGAAGCACAATGGTCTAATGATTTAAACTCATGCATACTAATCATTTCTTTGCTTCATAATCAAAGGTAATAATTCTACTTAGGTACTCACATAATTCTCTGATCTTTATGAGCATAGCAACAAAGATGTAGTCAACCAGGTCCAACATGGCGGAATCAGCAAAGATGGCATCCCATAATACTATCAGATCCTGGAAGGTGAACTCACGGCCAAACAACAACCNTTCGTATCATGCAAATTTATATGTGTGCCAAATTTGGTGCTTTTATCAAAAAGTGCACAATTCCTCATAATATTGGAGCTAAACCGCCTAACTACGGAGACTAATTTGAAGAAAAAAAATTGATAACGTTTCTTTAATATTCACATTGGCAAGTGATCAAAATATCTGCTAATGAATTTAAACGATCATACCCTCAATATTATCTAGCATTTCCTTACAAAAATCTGATTTCCTTCGTAATCAAAAAAAAAAAAAAATTATATCAATTCATCAATAATTTATAACTGAAAACCTAAAATGAAAACAAAGATGAATAAACAACAAGAAACCTAATATCCAAATTCTATGTTTATTACCAAGACATTCCATACAGACATTATTCTCAAAATATCAAATAGTTCTAGCTCTGAAAGATCATCTAGAGTTTGATTCAATCGTTATGAGATATAGACATACTATTTGAAATTTGACAAAACTTTACTTTCAGGACTATAATGAAAAAATGCAGATGATTGAGGAAAAACTCACATGCCATAAATCTGTGGCTGGATATCAAGCCTATTGAGATGCGTGTAGAGCTCAAAATCATGCTTCTTCAAGATAAACTCTCGTATCCTGTTGAGTTTCTTGACCAATGGGGAAGAAGGATTGCACTCCTCTGGTTTAGAGAAGGGTTCTGATTGGACGAAACCACAACTCTGTGGAGGGAAGTCCTGACCGTGATGGAACCATGGCTCCGCAGTCTCCATTAGATGACAAAAGAGGGTGCTGTTCAAAGAAATATTTTCATAAATTAGTATTTGCATTTTATGTTCCTCCCCCAAAACATGTACTTCTTTCATATATGATCACATCTAACGAATGATAGGAGTGAATGGCATTTCAACAAAATAAAATTAACCAAAATTTTAGATGTTAATAAAATGAGGGAAACGTTCATGAACAATCAAGGGCTTTATCCAAAAGAAAACTCAAATAATTTGCTCTAAATGGTCTTGGCTACCTCCTTGCTTAGTCATATCAGTTTCTTATGGCACCACCGAATGTATAAATGAATACAATAGTATGTCTGCCATTAGTATGTCTGCCATTAGGATGTATGTCACAAGTAGAAAAAACAAACATTTCTAAATATGAGTGAGATAGTCAAGGCCATTTTGAACGAATGGCCCAAGGGTACTTTGGGTTTGATAGGGATCACTTTTCTGAAAGACACACCATAAAAGGAAATGTGAAAGGGGAGGTAATTATTCATACTGCCGAAAAAGTCATGTCCTTGGTAATCTCGGTTAATTCACTCCCTGTTAAATACAGTAAAATCATTTCCAATATTAATGTCATGAAACTACTTGACTACCAAGAAAACAAATCAATTTCAGAATATTTACAAATGTAATACTTTTAATTTCTATTTATAATTGGTTTCATTTACATTCACTTTCATAAGTCGTATAATCAATCAAGATGGCGAACAAATAAACATAGCTATCAATGATACTTCAAATCAATCATCTTATTTGCCATCAATGATAATGAAACATTCCAAAAATAATCATTTGAAATATCAAACCTGGTTGCTAATTAGGTTTGTCACTTATTGAAAATATTCAAATAGGGAAATGGTAAATTATCAAAAACAAATTATGTTTGAATAATAGCAGAAGTATTAGGAAAATATATAATTTATAATTCAAAGTAAAATAATTACAGACTCTGTATCTCATCTATTGCATCTCTGTGCCATTAATTGCCAGTATCTTTAAATGACGAAATATGGATACATTTTTTATATGAGGGAACTTCAAATGCTTAGTTTCACGTGGTATTCATCATCTGAATTAAAACAAAGAAACTCTAGTTTTTTATTCATATCTGGGTCAAGTGTCCGTACTGACATACTTACTAGGAATCATGTTCCAGGTAATCGGGGTTCATCAACTCTGATACTATATCTCTGCAAGGGGGAAATCAGATAAAAAAATTATAGAGAAAAATTCAAAATTAAAAAAAAAATATTAGTTGGACATTAACAATAACATAACATATACATAAATTATCTTGGTCTTACCATTTTATAAAATTGAAGGGATGCAAATATATTACAATTAATAAAAATTTCCTTATAAAACATGTTTAAATATCATACAAATTAACATTATTGAATACACTTCTTCAACATTTGATGAAGGGTGGTGTACTCCAGTACTCTTTTCAGAAGATCTTTGATGATGAATAACTTAAACATTTCAGAGAAGGCTGATTGTAATTTCTTATCAAAGAAAGCTCTTAAAATCTGTATAATCACATGTAATCTTATTAATCTCATATTAATTGAGGGGTAGGTGATATAGTCTATATAGATCAAAAAGTGATAATTTACACACCTGTTATAGAAAATACTACTGCACTTGATATAAGGATATTTCTAAAATTAAGTACTGTGCAAATGTGCGTGAGTTAAGGGTCATCAATTCCAAAAATACAATTTCTGTTATTCATACGGCGTAGAGCCCTACATTGTTTTTATTCTTTTCTTTAACCTTTTATGCTTGGAATTTTAGGTTAGATAGGAATTTCATCAATCTATGTCACTGAAGAAAAGTAACTACATGTATGTTTATGAAAAAGGGCGAGTGTTGGAAGAAATTCACTCTGCAGACAAAAGAAAATTTATCATTTTGAATATTATGAATAGATTAGAATTTATTTTACATGCTGGTTGTATGCAAAATGAATTTTGTATTTCCAATGAATATCATTATAATTAGAATAAATAACCTGTAAGCACCAAAGAATATGATCGCTTTCAAGACTAATGTCAAACACTAAATGTGACAACTTTCAAAAGATACGATAGTCATTGAAGGAAAGCCTCCTCTTCTATCTCTAAGGATAATTTCCAAATGACACATACTATGTATCAGTGAGCAAAATAAAAAAGAAATATCACCGATCTACTAATAAATATCTCTTTTCATTTTTTTTTTTTACATGGAATACATCTTTTAAAAATTATCATTATGTATCATATAAGCAGTTCCCTTGGATGTTAAATGTTCTTCACGTAACAAAATGCACATCACATCAGCTCCACATATAATACAAGTTGTGAGTTACTATTGTTTCGAAGGAAGTTTTGGTATCATACTCCCTGTGGAAAAAAATAACAACAGAAAATACCCTGCACCATTTATGACACATCTATAGCTTCCGCATGAGCTGAAAAAAAATGAATTTATGATTGCAAGGTATTTCATGAGGTGTAAATAAGAAATCGTTAATGATAAGCAAGCATTCTTTCTACCATTACCTATATAGTTTATCTATACTTCATTGTTTTGATAGTTAGATTATCAGAAGTAATATACTTGATGGTCGATATTATACCCTACACCTTGTACAATTTGCTAACAAGTATTGCATGAATAATGAGTTTAAATTAACATAGAAATATAAATGTAGAGAGCAGAATGAATATTGAAAGGACCTTGTTGTAATATGTTGTCTCTAAACCATCCTCTCTATGATTTACAATTGTTCAGATATATTGGAAATACAATAGTTTATACACCTGAGGAAGTAGAAAAACCAAACACCTGGTATGATTACACCAATAATGGAGCACTATAATTATGTGATCTTGAATAGAGCTACAGTATGAACATGTTGCGTAAACAATAAATCAAATATAAAACTCTTATTCTCCTGTTATTTATCAGTATTTGTATACATGGGGGAATAGATACATGATATAAAGTACTGGATGCATAATATCCCTTGATTTATTCTTGGGTACATATTTCATACACTCCAAGCATAATCTAACTGCATTCATCCCAAAGCAGGTGATATTTTCCCTGCATCCTTTAATCTCTTTTTACATTTTTAATAAACGTAATGCAATCATGGCTGTCAATAGGGTGCATACATGTTTGAAAAAGATAGTGACAAACGCTTTCCTTTGTCAGAAAATCCTTAAAAACTACCCCACCCCCCTAAAAACACTAGTGACAGCCATGTGCAATAGATACTGGTTAAAAAAAATCATGAAAGGGTGTCCAGCACCATACCCAAATCAAACATTATGATGTTTTTGTAACAATGAGAATTGCAAAACAATACTCAATATATGCAAGTCATATCACTTTAAATTGAATTATTGTAATTATATCCCTTTGCCTCTAATGTCCAAGGCAACCTAGACCTGAAAATCATAAGATCTTGGTGGAGAACACTACACCTGTCAGTATGGTAACCTTTGATAATGAGTGGCTCATGAACCCACTAAAATGCTATGAGAGTATATATGGCAGCCATGAAGAGCTCATGGCTTATGTAATTGTACAAACTTGTGAAAGGCTTGCTTGCTCGTTGGCAGTTCTTTTTTTAACAAGTGAACCAGTTGTGGTGAGCTGATAGTTTTGGGTCATAGTAGAAATCAAATGTATTCGCTCACTTGGTTTAGTTCGGTTGAGTGGCAACCACTAACACAGAATTTCCTTGGGATAAAAGCAGCAAGGCTCAATTGGTAAAATTTGTACAATAGGCAGGTTTAATTATAGATTCTAATTTCATGCGTTCTCTTTACATACAGGTTGTTCTTGACAACCAGAAAGCTTACCCAAGGCTTGCCCAACATAGTAACGACTAATGTATGCAAAGTGGATTCCAAATATTGTAATTCAATTGTTACTAACTGGTTTGAGGAATTATACCACGTTACTGCGGTCGTTCAGATGAAACTTGCATGAATTTGAATCTATTCGTAAACCGGTCTATTACCCCAGTTGACATGTTTTTCATGAGGTCCCCTTTAGCATTACACAGTGAATGCATTACTACCTTTACTATTAATAAAATGTGAAGAAAAATGTTAATGACACAGCAAGCAAATGAGAAATGAGAATGTGTAAATGCATAAGAATTACTGCTATGAAGTATAATCTGATGTACAACCTTGTATTAGGACCGACAACTCTGGAGATTGAACATCATTAAATTGGAGAAGAGAAAACAGAAGAATTTGGTGAAATATTGGAATGAAAATTCAGTACATGGACATCAGAGTCTAAAAAGACTCAAAGAACAGAAATTAACAACTTTGTATTATCATCATTTCATCACTCTCATTTAAAGGAATGGAATGGGTTACTTTAAATGCAAATACAGAGATGATCTATGATTTAAATTCATGCACAATAACATTTATCTAATATATAACCATGCAGCAATCTATGTGCATGTTTACATAATTATCAATCTGCATACATGTAAGCTTTTGTGCTACAGAAATATTTGCAAATTATATATGCAGTAAAATTCTTAAGAAAACTATGATGCAAAACTATTGGATACAAGTATCATTTCAAATATCTGTATCATGTTTCACTGTCGGCGATACATGCATGAGAAACTATTACGCTTCAAATTATAACTTTTTATGAACCAGCTTGAATTGAATTTTTGTTAAATTATATTTGGATCAAGCATCGCTCCCACGTCATGTTGATATCATCTTTAAATGGGACTAATAAATGTAATGTACAAGTACTCCAGTGGAAACCCCTGCAATATTGTTGAGATGGACTCCAAATACTTTATGAATCATGTAACGTTTATCAAAGTTAGCATACCGAACATAAACAATTTCTTGAATGCATGAAGATCAATTTGCAACTATATGATGTTGTTAATGCAATTATAGCACAAGCAAAGCAACAAAGCATCATTGTTTTATCAATATTGTAACGTTGCTCTCAAAAGTCTTCGCTCTAAACCAGTCAAATTCCCCCATTTAGCACACTGCAATGAATGGTCTCAAAAGAGTATGTTTGATATCAATATCACTTTCTGTGCTCGTGCAGTAAGCCATTAGGATTCATTACTTGAAGAATTGAGCGCAATGAGTGCCCAGCTGTGGCGAGACCGGCGCTATACAAGAGGCCATCATCATCATCATCATCAATAATACTTTCTAAATCTGCCACATAATATTGTATATGACTAAATTTTAAACAGATGAAAAATGTAATTCTGTTGACAATCTTCAAATGTTCATCATGAAAGATAATAATATACCAATTAACACAGGTTTGACTGAACACATTATGTCTGTCTTCTTTATGTTTCTTTCTTCAATCAACATCATGCATCACACACAAATTAAATAAATATTATCCTATAGATGCACTTCAAGCCCATATGGACATTATATACATGCAATATAAGTTTGTTATTTTGAGTAGCATTATATAATACTTACAGCTGTGACTCCATCTCCTTTGCATGAAGAAAAGCTTGTTGGTCGCAGTGTATTACAAACATCAGTGGAGCCAGCAGTTCATGCATTCCCTGATAAGAATTGAAGAAGTGATATAAAGAGTGTTCTTATACAATATATAAAAAATTTAAAAAAAATAAATTAATATAGATTATGGTAATCCATCTTCTGCACTTTTAACAGCTATAAAATACATTTTTTTACAGCACACATATTATATAGTTTCATACATCTTTAATATTACTGTATATATAGCACAAAATAATTTTTCTAGGCTTAAAGGTTGTACNGCGCATGCGTAGTCGGCTAAAACAGACGAATAGTAATTTTTTCCCTAGGGAAAAAAGTTACTATTTTTGCACGCATGCGTAGTCGGCTAAAAACAAACGAATAGTAATTTTTTCCCTAGGGAAAAAAGTTACTATTTTTGCGCGCATGCGTAGTCGGCTAAAATAGACGTGCCCGTGCGCGAGAGAGACACTGCTTCCCAGTTACACGGCACGGGACACTTCTGGCGGGCTTCGTTAGCATGATGTGCTCAACGAGAAGACGAGCCAGAGACTATATAGAAAAACAATTTATCAGATTATCAAATTATCCTTAAGACAAGGTAAGATTATTTAATTTGCTGCAATATACTACTTTATTGTTAATGTTGTTGTTGTTGTAAGAAGGGATATAAAAGTAATATACAATGACTTGATTCTCGGTACTGGCTAAAACTATTCGCACTCGTGAGCATCAGATAGTATCATCCTCCCTCGGGCCATTGGCCCTCGGGAGTATGGTACTATCTGATATGCTCATTCGTGCGAATAGTTTTAACCAGAACCTCGAGAGTCATTGTATATTTCTATATTGGCTATTACAAGCAATTTTGATAGTGGCGATCATTATTCATATCATCATCATTTTATACATGAATATCATAAACATTATTTTGGCATTTGAGATCAAGTCATCATAGTTCATGGCAGTCTTGTCATCATAATCATTACTAGCTTCCTATCATTGAGTTAGCATTGATTTATTCTCGGTTATAGCAGTCTTGCCTGGCAGGTTTGTCCTTGGTGAAATATATTCCAAACGATGAGGTAAGACGCTGTGTCTGGAATTAGTTGCTGTTGGTATATGATAGCCATTTGATGGGGTTATTGCTGTGGGGATCTGTCTTCACGTTTTAATTGGCATAGACTTAGTCTCTCCATTCACTAATTAAAGATCTTGTGTTTGACACTCTGCAATAACTGCATTGGGCATTTTTATGTTATTTTTGTATTGAAATTAAGTGTCATTTACGGAACATTATGATGAATACTTGACAAAAAACATATAATTAGAAGAAAAACAATTGACATTGAAAATGAAACTCAATTACAGACACAATAAATTATCTCTAAAGCAGGTATTATTTTATAGCAATTCAAGTATTTATGCAAACATAAGGAAATTAGCAAGAAAAGGATGTTTATTTCAAAAAGAGAAATATGTTCTTTTCAAAATGTATACTACTGAAAATTCATCCTGATTTTCCACCCCCTCTTTCTTTCACCTTTCACCAACAAGTGCCTAATTATTATACCTCAAATATTATAACAACAATGATGATGTGTATATTTCTTTCTTATATCTTCTTACCACTCATGTCTCAAATCAAAGTGACCATATATCATTTCCTGCACCTGTCCACTTGTTTATGCATCTTTCAACCCACGTACACACCATGCAACTGATAAGGGGTAGGAACAGGGAAAAAATACTTCTTTGTACTTCTTTCTTCTCAAAAATAGCCCCTGTGATACATTCAGCAAGGGCTATTTTTTGCTAACGGGATAAATTTTTTAGCTCATAAGGCCTATTTCTAAGGTTTCAGGGGGTAATCATCCTTTTCACTTATTGTATTAAGTGCAGTGAATATGAACATTGTGCACCAGTATGGCTATTTTCATGATATTATTTATACGACCAATATTTTCAATCTTCTACAAAAGGCTTCCCACTTGCTTGTAGTTCAATATATTGAGAAAATTGTTATCATTTTTTGCAGAAAATAGTTTGATCATCACTTCCAAGACCTTCTAGTTCTCTTCACCAGGATCATTCATCTACAACCCTAGCCTGCCTCATGAGCTATGCCCCCGCCATTCCTCACCGACCAGTTTTTAGGCAATATAGACATTTTCCTTGGCAAAACACCTGACCGGTGTACTCCAACCTCTGAATGACCTAATTGAAGTTACCTATTTTACGCACCTCGACACCCAAAGCCCTACTCATGAGTTACGCCCACGCAATTAATGACTGACCTGTTTGTAATTGACGTGGCTATTTTCCTTGGCATAACAGAAGAGGATATCGATCATCATATCCCGGACCTTCTCGCTCTTGAAGAAAGCGATCTCAGGAAAACACCTCACCACATCTTGTTTGATCTCTGTCCGGCAATCCTTGTCTTGAAAGAACTTGTTCCAAGGGCTCTAAAAGGAAAAGGGAAATAAAATGAAAATATTGACGATGATAATCCATTGATAAAGTTACTTACTTATCATTAAATGTTTGATTCTAAGTTCCTTTTACAGTTTCCATCATGAAAAAATAATGTTGTTATGTTCCAGACGATTTGTATCACCATTTCTAATAATAATCAAATTTCTTTTTTGAGCCCATTTCATAGCATCATTACAAGGAGAAAATAACAGTAACACGAAAAAGGAAATAATTTCAAAATGAACAATTTTTCTACTTCTGCTCTAATTTCTACTTTTATTTTTTCCCCACGACCTTTTAATTCCTGAACTAATAACCCTTTTTGCTAAATGTTCCACTCTTTCCAATCACATCCATTTTAATCTCCTTCATGATTCTCTCAATTACAATCTCCCATGCTCATTTACTCTTAATTCCCCATTTGCTCCTCACGGCTGTTTACGGCTTACTCATATCTTTATGAGCATCCTGATTAACACTTTTACTCCTATTTCTCCCCTGTTTCTTTATAATCCCACTTCCAGATCTCACCTCTTCCATTTGTGACAGTGGATTGTTGAGCGTAAGATCCATTTCGCTGTCCTTAAGCCCTTCCTTGGTGCTATGTATATGCGTCTCTCTAAAGCCTTCATACTTCTTTCGATTGTCTCTCACAGATTTCAGCCAAGCAGTCCTGTCTTCAGGTAGACACTCCAGGTATATCTAGGTGTAAAAACAATGAAGTTCAATCAGACGAGTCCTGTAAATGCTGAAATTTTACCTGGGGTTTTATTTCGCGAATTTCAGGACCTGAATTCGGTAAGATTTTCACTCATTAGAATGCCCCATAGCCTTGTGTAAAATAATCTTAAGAAGGTAAAAGAGGCAAGTGACTAATTTGTGAAAAGGTCCGAGATTCAGTGAATTCGCACTGCCATATGTGTGAACATACAATGTAAAGCACTGCGTCTTTGTGAGTTAGGATCTGCAACTGGACTCACCTTATCATATGAAGCCAAACATACATAATAAACTTGCCCTGGCAGTTTGTGAAATTCATTTGCATTGACTTAACATAGTATAATTGTAGTGTCATACCTCTATCACAAATAATGATACAATAATTATACTACACCATGATATTGAATGCTGGTAACTGATATAATTAGATAACTTCAGTAAACATCATATCACTTAATATTTTACAAGCATTGCAAGTAATTTATCTTCCTTTTCCACTCATATTCTTCCCTTACCCAGTGAGAATGGTTAATCCCACACATAATATTTCCATGCAGGGGTGTGAAATACAATTCACTTACCTTCCAACAAACGCTTCGAAACCTACTACTTCTTAATCTGCCTTTCTTTCCTTCCTGCTGCACCACTGACAAGTAGTCATCTCTTTCAAACAGACGGAACCATTCATCCCTGTAGTCAAAGGATTGAAAAAATATTCAATGATTTATGCGATGAATGTCGTAAACGAAAAACACATTTCAAGCGCGACAAATGAAATTGAATGAAGCAAAGCGGGCGGGCTCTCATGTATTCTTGTAGCGAGAATTACGAAATAAAAAAGGATATTGGTAATAAACAAACAGCCTGTGATGTCTACTGGGTCTGATTTACTAATCTATTTAATGTGTTCACTTTCAATTAGTTCTTCATTTCAATTTTAGAAGGGTTGTCCAGTTAGTGATCCAAGCCCTCTTTGTTTTTGCTGAGGCCCAAGAACAAAAATATACATACAGAAAAAAATCAAAGTAAAACAGAATTCAAGGCACCTTCACTGGTAAAAAAATACTTCATCACTTTAGGTGGAATGCAATCTTCCAATATGGATGTGTATGTTCTATCAGTCAGATTACACATATTGGTATACAAATTCAGTCCACTCTGCCTAAGACAAATACTCATACCGGTAATCAATTTGTGGAACGAATCATACATAAAATGTGTTATTTTAATTTGAGTAGAGATACCTGCAAGTGCTGTTATACAATGTTTATCTAAACTACCAGTAGCTATCTTCTAACCTATCAATAAAATTTTATCTCATTCTCTTCCATGTGAAACTTTTTTGTTCACCTAAATTGCAATAATCATTTCACAATGAGTGCTAGCGCAATGCTTCTACCACTCTAAAGTTTTATTTATTGGCAAAAAAGGAAAAATCAACTCAATATAATAGGTATACATAAGTAATATACATGAAAACGGGTAAATTGTAGCTTTCATCTCTGGGCTTAAGTGTACAGACCCATGCTAACCACATCCAAATTTAGAAGGATGAAACTCTTTGATCAAGTTACCTGAACATGACTTTAAATTGTGTTTAATGTATTAATGACAGCAACAGGAAGTAAATGAGGTCATCAAGTGCTAAATAGCAACAGTATAACACAGGATATCAAGTCAGAGTAGTATGCAAGTTTATAACATAACCAAATTATGCACACTACAGTATGGTGTTAAACCATCATGTAATTTAAAGTACAGAATTACAGAATGAGACGCCACTAAAATTTAACAAAAAGTATCACAATTTGTAGAGATTCATAATCAATAATCAAAGAAGTCATCAAATTTCCAGTGGTAGACAAGTACAGTATCTAATTTTTTGGTGAATTCTTCTGGAAAAATTTATAAAAAAATACTATAAGCCTTTGCAGCTTAAAGGGGAACCAGCCTTTGGAATTGTCGTGCTCTCATTGAATGGAGAAAAATCAGATGAACAAACTGTGAAAATTTGGGCAAAATCGAACCACCTGTTCAAAAGTTATGAATTTTCAAAGTCACTGAGATATGACGATCCCTATCGCTGATGGGAATACGTGTGATCGGCAAATTCGATGGAATGTGTGACGTCATGTCGGACAACTCGTCATTCACTTTGGACACAGAATTTAAAAAAAATGGATTAATATAAGATTTAGAGTAAGGTTGCAACATCATTCTTCTCAAAATACATGCAGAATCAATACAGAAATGCTATACCCCAACCAAAAATTATCATTTTGTTGAATTTTCCGAAAAAAGGAGAAAAGGTGAAAATTTGTATACAGAGTGAATAAGGAGTAGTCCGACATGATGTCACGGAGTCCGTCGAATTTGAATATCGCACGGATTCCCATGAGCGGTAGGGATCGTCATATCGCTGCAACCTTGAAAAGTCATAACTTTTGAACGGGTTGTCTGATTTTGTCCAAATTTTCACTGTTTGTTCATCTGATTTTTCTTCATTTAATGAAAGCATGATAATCCCAGGGAATGGTTTCCCTTTAAGTACTGTATAATTATTTTTTTTAATGTAATTGTAACAGTTATAACAGCAGGAGGGATGTACCAAGCATTTACCAGGTATCTTACATACACATTGCTCCTCACCTGACATTTGATATTCACAAACACTCAGCTCTTTGGTACTCTTAAACAAGATTAATCAAAGACCCGAAGCCAGACTGCTAACATGATTGGCCTTAATGCACTTCCCATTAACCCTACAAATCTCTGCTGCCCTTTGTAATGTCACCAACAGAACAGCAGCATTGTTTCATCAAGCATGGAATTGAAAAACTGTTGTACATTAAATCACTTAATTACTTCAATCAAATATTTGGTGTAATCATACATGTAAAAAAAAATTACTACTTAACCAATGAGGGGAGTATTTTGCATAGAATGAAACAATGCAGTTTTATACAGACAAAATATGTACTAAATAATTATCCATACAGAGGATATTTCTAGCCCAAATACAGTCAAACCTTCTTTAGTGATTGCCTGTATAGAAAGACCACCTTTCTTGACTCACTAGAACACAAACTGCATTTAGATGAACCTGCCTATAAAGACCACCTGCTGTTAAAGACCATTTTTCCGTCTCCCTTGGTTAGTCTCTATAGACAGGTTTGACTGTATTAATATTTTGGTGACACCTTGACCCACACTCAAAGGTCGTCGTACTAGCCAATATAATTCAGTTGCTCAACATTTTCAATTGAGAGCAACCTTACGAGATAGAGCAACCTAACAACACATACCAACAGTTGATGACATCGCATATAAAGTGACACCACAATAAATTCCACTGAGACCACCAACATATTCCTTCTGTGGAACTACTAGGTTGTCTCAGATTGTGAAAATAGCCCAAATCTTTGAAAAAGTGAATAAGCCATAATGAAGAATTTTCTTTGAAATGTTGGAAAAAGAAAGTACACTGTAGTTTTAGTTTGATAGATTTATCTAAAAACTTACACTTATTACAAAGTATGTAGAACAAATAACATAGAATTGGTCAATATGACACACACATACAAAATGTAACTTGAAATCAATGACTTTTGTGTTGCATTAGGTATGAATAATAATTGATTATTTTTTTCCAGTTAATTTTTTAATAATTTGGTAGTTCCAGAATGCATGCTGCTAATAGAAATAATCAAGCGACCTATAATCATTTGGCAATTTTGGAGGTCTCATTGGAAGATGTTCAGCGATGCATTGTCCATCAATGTTAATCCACAGTGGGATCAGGCAAGAATAAACCAATTAAACTATTATTTCAATTGAATGATTTTTGTGTTGGGTAGATAAATAATTGAATACTTCTTGCCTTATCATGTTGGGATAAGGCAAGAAGTATTCAATTAAACTATTATTGTTTTAAACATTAAGTGACTTATCAATTATCCTTCAATCAAATAGATCAAGTACACTTATTCATTTTCCAATTACATGAGTGTAACATGAAATGTCATTTCAAATACTCGAGTACATGCTTCGTTGAATACACAATTTTTCAATCCCCCATAACTTACCTGTATGAATTTGTTGTGCTACTACTATGGTATGTGTCTTCCTCACTATCTACCTCCCCTACTCTAAGCTGTACGTCTGTGCTTTGTTCAGTTGGATCCTGCTTGATAGTAACTGTAGATTCATCACCAGTTTCTGCCTGAAACTGTGACAACGGGTCCTGTGAAACTGTAAAACAAAAAGTCATATAATCCACATCAGGTTTTATGTAACATGGCTTTCTTCAGACTGAAATACCCTTTTAAAGAATTGTCTATAAGCTATTGGTTTGAATACAAACAACCAGATCCCCCTCTCCAAATTATTTTGGTTGCCTGCAACTGACTGACCCTCTAAAAATGGCCAGACTTGATTTTTTTCCCCCTTAAACTCTCAACTCAAATTGAAAAAATCACAGTGAAGTTATAGATTAAGCATGTGAAATACAAAGTAGATGTTCTTTGTCCACATTTCACTCCCTTTTAAGTCTTAATTGAGAAAAGTGTATGAAAAATTGTATTCTTTTTCTAACCAACTAATGCTATTCTACAAAAATGGCATTTTAGGGCAACTGAAAGTTTTTTCTACTAATGTAAAAAAGGGTAAAGGCGGCTATGACACCTGATTACAAAAAGATATATATGAAACATGCTGATCCCCCTCCCCCTGTTTGGTTGCCCTCAACAGCCACTTAAGCGTTGGTCGGTCGGAAATCTATAAAATAATTGATTTCTCTATCTTTGGAAAACACTGCATAAGGAAAATAAGACTTACATGAGAAAATGACTTTTCTATTGTATATCACGTTTCTCTGTAATTTTAGTCTGATTTTTTCATCTTTAAGTGATTTTCTTTTTTCCGATCACAACCATTTTCAGAGGAGCAGTCAGAGGAGGGTAACCAAACAATTTGGAGGACCTCATCAGAACAAAGAAAATCACAATTCTTTTTAACTCCAAAACTTGTTTCCTCAAAAATCTTGGAAAAAATATTTGAAATGGATTAAACTTTTTAAGTTAAGATTCAGAGATGACATTACTCACCTTCCATTCTGCTCACTGGTGCTGCTTCTGTAACCTTAGAAGGAAATTGGATATCAACCCAACCATTCAAATCAGAAGTTGCTTCAGACGTAGTCATGGAATTAAAGATGGATATATTTCACAGTGGTGTTAAAGTAGGTCCTCTTTTCTTCATTCCACATGCATAGAATTGTTGCTATATTCAGAGTCAGAGAGGAATACTGTGTCTTATCACAAGACCTGTAAAGAGAAAGAATTATTCTTACATTATTTACAAAGTCAGAAGAAATTAAGTGTTGACCATTAATTTATGTGCATTTAAGAAGTTTGAACAAAAATTTGAAACTCTTTGTCAGATTTTTACCAGACAATTCATTTTTTATATAAACCTTTATACAAAATCTATTATGCACCCCATTTGATAGAGGGAAAAATTAATGGATCTTTCCCATTTCTGTAAAAATTATGCGACATTCCAAAGCCGAAGGTAAGGTCATTCTTCTTTAAAGTAAACAAGGCGAAAGAAAATAATTTTTCACAGTTCTGTATTTTAAAAAATGATTGAATGTAACTTTGGGATACAGAACATTTTTCATAACTTTTTAATCAAATGATATTGAAGTATACTACGCAAATTTGATGTTTAAAGAGAATATCAATGCATTGCTTGAATGCTGTCGCAAAGGTAAAAATATTGAGAAAAAAAATTTAAAATGTCTCGTCATCCTTAGGGTTTGTTACACAGAAGTTGCGATCAATTGCAAGTTGCAGTTGATCAGCAGGGCCATGCAAAGCCATTATTTCACATGCCTCTCGGCAAAACCACAGAAAGTGGGCAAATGAAAATGCATATTCCAATTGGTAAATGATTTGCAGTTTATTTACAATCAATTGCAACTATGGAGTAAACATCCCTACAAAAAGGGAGCACAGTGAAAAAATATGAAATGTTAGACAATTTGTTTTTCAACCTTGAAGCTATAGCATGCATGTCCGTGTGTATAAACAATACAATATAACCCAACATGTTATGCTTTAGTGAGAACACATCAAATAGAAAAAATGTCACATTTCAAAAGTCATAGAAGAATGTTTGCATACTCATTTTAGGTTAATTTATTCTTTTCATATGCAAAGAGTCCTACTTTTATTTCATAAGGTATATGAGGTTTAAAAAAACACAATAGTTTGTATACTATATCAGTACCTAAAATCAATCCAAATCCCACATGATGGACCATACTCGTGAGTGAGAAGCAAATTAATTGCTCTTTCACGATAGACGCATGGAGCTAAAGTCAGACTTAAGCTCCATACAAGGCCTTTTGGATGCACATGTGCATTCGTTTGTGTGCCCCTCCCATCGCTTCATCATGAAAAATACTTAGTCTTAAAAATTCAAGACTTCAAAATACTCAACACCTATCTAAGAATTAAACATCCATTCAATGTCCTGGCATGTTAAGGTGAGTTGGTTTTAAGTATACAACCAACTAGTAAACAATATTCTGACCAAATTTTGTTTGAAAAGGTTTGAAAATGTTAATTCAACGTAAAAGGCAGACTCTGGCCTTTCACATTCATTGTGATATCTCCAATCTCTCCGTCAGGCAACCTTCCCTGTCGGGGTGGTTTTTTTCTCTCACATACATGTATTGCACAAAGCATTCTTTCTATTGTTTGCAGTGCTTAATCTGGAGGCTTGGACAAATCCCCTAATTTGACACAGAATGAATTAACAATACAGTTCTGGAGAAAACTAAAATGTCAAGAAATGCCTTAGAAATGTCATTTTCCATCCAATGTTCTCTTTTACAGGAAGAGATAATTTTTTTAAGAAATATATTCTTGTCAATCATGTGGCAACATAAGTTAGTTTAAAATAGAATTCTTTTTTTTTAATTCCCAAAGTTGGATCTAATTTTCATTACCTATAAGAAGGCAAAATTAAACATGCCTAAATTATCACTTTTCATCAGCTCGATTCAACTAACTTCCATTCTTCATTCTACATCAAACTCAATATTTACACTGGGTTGTCGATGGACAAAACTTAATTTGGCGACGTCTGAGTTTTGATTATCCATGTCATCTATCTTCCTTTGATTCTATCCCGATTTCATCTTCAGCATCATATGCTAATTTTCGATCGCTGGGTCAACTGCAATCAACTCTTCTTCTCTCTTCATCATGCCTATTATTACTGACGGCCAGAATCATCTCAACATCTTCGTGCTTCGTACAGTCTCCGAGTCAAGCGGAAGCTCATCAACTCGTCGAGCACTCTCATCAGCATTTCACCTCATTCCGCTTTTGCTTCATTCGATCCCCACCATGTTAATCGGTTAAACACAGACAAGAAACAGTAATCAGCACAATATCAGAATTCAGATCAGATAAAGGTGGACCTGTGCCCTATACAAGTAGCCACTATTATTATTATTATTATAACTATAACTTCCATAACTTCTGTACTGTAGTTTTTTATTTGAAAAGCGGCTGCCTTTTTTCACTAATTATAAAAAGCGCCAGCTAAATTCATTTTGATATGAACAATCAAAGATGTGCAGAGCTGAATATTTTTTTAAAAATGCAGAACTAAGGATTGTAAGGGTAATTTCTTGACCAGCATTCGTCATTTAATAGTTCACATCCTGCTTAAAAAACTCAAATTCAAAGTCATCATTTACCAACACAGATACTCACACATGGGACTTGGGACACAACACTGGACATTTTTCCGTTTGTGCACATGCTAATACCACATATCTTACTCACAAATTGACAAACATTTTTAGAGTGTGGGCCAGGCCATGTATTAGCAAATATTAAGCACTAAGTAAACTGAGTAAACAAAACCTAAAACTTATGTACCGGAATAAATTTGTAAACAACTAACCTTCTCTGCGAATCATCGATCACACACAGTCTTACGACAGATTTGTATCCGATCTCACTCTCGAGATTCTGTTACTCTCGGAGCAAACACTCCGGATGATAACAAAGAAAAATGTTACCAATCTCAATCCTGCAGAGGGGTGTGTGCGTGGGGGGGGGGGGGGGGCGGCACTATTATATAGATGTATATACCTCTATTCAATTTCAATTCAATTCATTTATTTTCACTTCATCAGAAATAATACAAAGTATAATAAACATTTACAAAAATGCGGCACAGAAATGTTCCGAGTTCTTTTGGGTATGGGGGCACAACATTAAATTGTTTTCACATCATACAGTGTGAACACACTCTGGCTCTCGTGCATAGCCAAAATAATTATGATAGGTATCAAGTATTCAAAAACTTTGAAGAAAAAAAATCTCTATCAAACTATCTTTAATATGCCACACAAAAACTTTGGCAAAGAGTAATTTTTCCATAGGCTTTACACAGTGAAAAATTCTAAGAATTCTCTGCTAATTTCATTTAATGGAGTTTTTATTAGTATTATCATCATCATCATCATTTAGCCTTGGTCCCTTAAAACACTTCCTATGCCTGTAGTCGTGGGGGGGGGGGGAAGGGGTCCGACTGCCTCCTTAATTGTGTGTGGTCATCCATTGGTAGGCTTTTCTAAATAAGGCTCTGATTACATCATACATGTGTGTCATTGTCGGGTCTGGTACTGGTAGTCTGTCATTTGAACTTTACAATTGAACTTTGTTATTTACAGCAGAATACGGTGGACCAGTATATATTGGCGCGTGTGACCCCCAAAAGTTGATCTTTTGGAACACAATGATAATTATTTCAAAATAGAAAGTATTGAATCAAATCCATTTTAGAAGAGTCATTTTATATCGTTTAAATAAGTTAGAATTATTTTTAAATCATTATTGCACTGTTTTGATTACACTATAGTAACAGTTTAGATTTGTCCTCATGATATATTTTCCGCTGTTGCACTCTCAGGCGATCTCTTATTTGAATATCATTTTCATGAAGCTGTGGCTCGATATGGTTCGTCATCATATCACAAATTAATGTATGTACATTTCGGTGATTGACGTGAAAATTATTTAATTGTCCCCCATATGAAGCACAACGTTTCTTCATTGCTCCATGACGTATTGACCAATTACCATATGAGCCATTGCTAATTGTGATATTGAGGAAAATATTGACAAAATGCAATAGCTTCAACCTTTATTCTTTTTTGGGGGGCGGGGGTCAAATTGCGGATAATGACCTTAATGATCATATCAATGCGGATTTTTTGTAAAAAAAAAATTGATAAAAATTCACTTTCATCGGCTAGATTGAAAAAACAAAACAAAAACAAAACGTTACAGAGTTTTCGTCTGTACCGATTTATAAAAAATAAAAATATTCTACTGCGCTGTCGCCAGGTGGAGTTTTAATAGATTTTATGACATGCAAAAGAAAAAGCTTGTACATTGCATTCCACCCACTAACTGACAAGTAAAAAACGTAATCACTTCCCTCCGACGGCGGTTTTGACAAGGCCAACCCCCACCCCCCAAAAAGGAAATGAAAGTCTCAGAGCGGCGGGTCGGCCATGCAATATACAAGTAAAAAAAAAGTGGAGAAAACCAATCTAAGGCGCTCGGTGGATTAACCCGACCGGTAAAAATTTAAGTGTGGCGCCATCTATACACCTTTGTGGAGGTGGCATTGCCACAATGAGTAATCGGGCTGTCAGTTTTCAATATTTGTGCCTACATTTATGATGTTAACATTTATAAGGTGATTTCTTTCATCATAAAAAAAAACCTTGCACAGTCTTTGCCTGACGTACAGCAAAAAAAATGATGATGTAAATTGGAAATTCAATGATATAATAGACCTCATGACATAATGAAAGAAAATATAATGGAGTAGCCTATATAAATGGAACACCGAATCCGAGAATGCAAGTTGCAAGTACAAGAGATGTTCATTGTTTGAATATAAAATTGAAGGGCGAAGAAACTGGACAAAATGAACAACTCCGCATCCAAGCCTTACAATGACTGTAATAGGCCTTCAGGCAGCCGGAATAAATCGCCTTCTGCGTCATTCTTCAAATCAATTTCGAACAAGGAAATAAAGGGTATGATATTTCATTTGCTTCATTTATTTTTTTTTTGTTCTGTTTTCGCCCAGTCCCTTTTTCTTTCAATAGGCGGGTTTACTTATATATTCAAATTTATGTGCGTATAACGTAGTTACGTGGTATTCCACAGACCGGTTGATTACAATAAGACTACAATAATTGGAATCCAGTTTGCATACATTTCTTTTTGCTATGACGTGCAAGCCTCGGGTAAGCTTTCTGGTTACCAAGAACAACCTTTGTGTTGGAGGTATGCATACAATTTGCATATATTAGTAAACCCGCCTTTTCCATGTATCGTTCCCCTTACACCATCATCATCATCATCATCATCATCATCATCATCATCAACAGCACCATCATCATCATCATCATCATCATCATCATCAACAGCACCATCATATTCATCACGACCCTTATCATCATCACCATCATTATTATCAACACCACCACCACCACTACAACCATCATCATCATCATCATCATCATCATCATCATCATCATCATCAACAGTGTCATCATCATAATCATCACAACCACAACTTTTCATAATCACTATCACCACCATTATCAACAATACCATCACCATGAAAACCTTCAAAACTCTCACGACCACAATTTTTTATCATCATCAATATCAATGATATCAAGGATGATAATCATCATCATTATCAAACTCATCGCCACCAGAACCACCATCATCACTCATATTATCCCTTACACCATCACAACCATCATCATCATCATCATCATCATCATCATCATCATCATCATCAAGAGTATCATCAACACCAACATTATCATCATCACAACCTCATCATCATCATCATCATCATAATCATCATCATCATCATCATCATCATCACCGCCATCATCCGTATCATCATCTTAACCAACAAACCAAGACAATCAGTAGTGATAAGAGACACCCATCAAAATAAGTGAACAAGACGGTAGATGTACATTTATGTGACTTTATTTTGTCTCAAAATAGCAACATTGCTACAATACATAAATAGGTGGACCACCTTCAGAAAAAATGGAGGCCCACTCTTTTTCTTGACCAATATTTTACAATTTTAGTGAATAAATAGTTACACATCAACAAGAATAAATAAGTTTATACAAAACTACATGTACATAATCAATTGTATTAACCAATAGACCCAGTGGCAACTTTGCTTTGAAAACAAATTTACAAATGAAAAGACCATATAAAATAATACATGTACAATACAAATGAACTCATGCATGGAAGATTGGAAGTATCTTTCATTCTTCCTCTGGAAATTGAACTAATTCTAAGTCTAAAATGCCCAGAGACTATTCTAATAGTGATACACACACAGACATAACAAAACAATAACAACTAATTGCAAAGAATAACTTCCTTATTCTTTTTATGAATTGAAATTGGGAGTTGAACAGGGTCTACTATTTCTAATGACAAATTAACAGATATAGTGACCAAAGTCATTTTAATATGTATCAAATTGCAATAGTAAGGGAGAGACCAAAAAAAATAATTTTTTTTTTTAAGAAGAAAAAAAAGGAAGCAGGTGGGGTAAGCTTACTTAAGAGCGAGAAATTGAGTATTCATCATTGTTATAACTTCCCAAAAGACTATAAATATGGAATGGGTAAGTAGGGAAAATACATTAATGGCACTTTCAAAACATGAATATATCTACGAACAAAAATGGTTGACATGAATTTCTATCATTCTCCCCATGCAATAAAATAAATTTTGCGTAGGTAAAGCACTACGGGTCCCACAATATATTTGTATAGTGTCTAAGATTGCACAAGCTTTTTTAGATGGAGCATATACAGCATCTCACATCTGGATTATCTCACCACTTTCATTTCAGTATGAAAACGAGGCAAATAAATAATAATGACAAGAATCTGTGCCATGAACTATCACTTCTACTTCAAGAAATACATCAAGATTTTTATCTTCAATTTTCAAAAGTTAAGTGAATTTGGTTGAGAAGATTTATAATCAATCTTCAGTAAAGTGGAAGATGTATAGGTAAAATATGAAATCATATCTAATCATGTAATCAGGAAATGTTTTTCCAAGTTAAATAAACTGCTCAAATTGCAAAAATATCTTAACTCTATATGTTTCAATATTGTACTGATCATATATACATTACACCACACAGAAGGAAGAGTAGTACATATATTGAACAAATATAACCTTTATTGTGTGCAACTTCCTCTTCTTATCAAACCCCCAATTATCATTATACTCGACACAATATCATTGTATTTTCAATACCTTCAAATGTATTTCTGTAGATTCCTTTCTTCTTCCCTCTGCTGTTGAATCATTCAACTTGAATTAGTTCGAGAAAAATACATCACTTTTTTCATACATAAGTGTTTAATCGAAAGAATGTTGAAACTGTGGATTTGGAAATTTATCCATCTTTCTTGATTCTTCCTTTTTTAAATACATGAATTTCATTAAATGATCTTGTTCATATTTCTTATTCAATAAAGCCATCCTATAGAGTTCAATGAGAGATGAGAGATAAATGTCTCTTTCACACAAATGAAGTTTCCTTTAGATTTCCTTTTTTGCTTTCTGATTGCGGAAATAGAAAGTGACTAAGGTCCATGAAAACAAGTCCATAATTATTCCTTTAATCAAGCTCAATCAACTTTCATTTAAAAAGATTTTGAAATAGCCTTTTGACTTGGAAAGTCACTAATAATGTATCATAATCATGATATCTGTGATATCATCAGTGACATAATCTATCAATCTAGACCCCAGTGATATGCTTCTCCTCCATCCTCCTAATCATTGCACCTGTACTCTCCAACCCAATCTCCATCTCATCAGCTTGATGATGCGGATGATGATGGTGGTGGTGGTCCATCATCATGGCATCCTTGCCTTCACCGAGCATCTCCTTCTCACTGCCCTCCAGGTGGGGTCCGCCAGCAGCGCCTACGGCATCTCGCCTGCAGTAGCTGTAGCGATGGTTCATGTGCTGGCTGTAGGAGCCGGAGTGAGAGAACTTCTTGAGACATCGGTCACATTGGTAGGGTTTCTCCCCTGAGTGGAGACGGGAGTGCTCCATCAGATGATGCTTGTGCTTGAAAGCCTTCCCACACTCCTTGCACTGGTGAGGGCGCTTACCTGTTTGAAGAAAAAAAATAAATGGAGAAAAAAAGATTAGCAACTATGATATTGAGAAAAAAATATGATGCTCAGAAAGTCTATGAATGGAATTTTAGTTGTTTCAGATATCACTAAATACATAAGTATTTCAAGTTCATTATTTTACCTTCATCTAAAAATGTTTCGTACAATGAAAAAAAATTGATCCAAAGAAGGGAGCATTTTGTGACTTTTTAAAATGAACTTGAAAAGTGCCCCACCTGTTTATTTCTATGACAGTGACAGTGCATGGTTAGGTTAAGGCCATAGACTGTCATATCAGAAAATAGCCTTGTGATTATTAATGCTGATAGGAAAGAAATGATCTTGGTTTGGAGCTTAGCACTCCAAGGTACATACAAAAGTGACTTGCATTCTGACTTCCTATAGATCTACACAACCAACGAATGTGACATAAAATAACATCTGTTCTTTCCCCCACTATGATGCTTAGGATATGATGAGATATCATCTCGAGGGCATATAATCAAACAACTTTTTTTGTTGCTGTTATGATAATTTGCATATGTTTGTGCTAAATAGAGTATTTTGCTGAAGAGAAATATTAAAAACTGTGAATTACTCACACAAAGGAAAAGTTTACTGTCAAAAAACTGCAAACATATATACAAATAACTCCAAATAATGTCTTTCTTTACAAAACTTTCTTTTGGAACAATTGTGTTTCATGGAATTAGTATGAGAGTTTTGTTAGCAGATAATGAAATCAGAATATTGCAGGCAAAATGAAACAGAAAGAAATTTGGAAGCAAATAGTTTGAAATTCATTGTCTATCATTTTCATTTATAAAAAATGGTTATTCCAGAAAGAGCCCATTATTATCATGGAGATGATGAAGATGATATCCCAAGCTCTAAAAAATAGCTTACTTCGTATTAAGTACCTGAGTGCTCATAAACATGTCGAAGAAGTGAACTGTGTTTCTGGAAAGTCTTGGGGCACTGTGAACATGCATACTGGCCTGACGAGGTCCTCGATGGCTTGTCTGATCTCCTCCGTCGTCCTGGTCCGATACCGATGTCGCTCATTGAGTCTTCAGAGGCGATATCTGATGAGTTGTCATTTGATGCAGCTGTATGATGAAAATAAGACAAATGAAAATGTTAATCATTTTTTCTTTAGAAAAACAATACTTTATCACAGCAGGAAAAAGCTACTTTACAAAATCTTGTCATATTGCTGCCTAGATAACTCTTTATCATAAAAAACAACTAAGAAATGATGAAATAATTTCAACAATAAAACTTTCCTATTAAGCATATTTCCCATTAAAAAGCAAGCTTACTGTTTTGAGGGAAGAAAATTTGAATCATTTACACTATTGGGAAAAGAATATATTTTAGAAATAAAATACAAATCTTTTTCTCATTTCAAATATTTTTTGAGTACAGGTATGTTCTATCACAAATTTTAGATACAAAATATTCTACATTTATATGATTACTTTTAAAATAAAACAATTTTATTGGACAACTCAACTCACCATGATTAGGAGGAAGACCACCGCCATTGAGCATTGCAGGTAGGAAGGGATTGGTTGGTCCATAAGCAGCTCCCAGATGGGCCATCGTACTGGGCATGAATCCCGTCTTAGCCAGGGCACTGTAGACATCTGGCACTTGAAGATGCGAGCCATACACCGGTGGGGGAGCAACAAGGTAATCTACTCCATCGGTGAACCTCATCCTCTTGGCAGCAGCATAGCCACCCATGGTGGGGAGGTAGGCATAGAGAGGATCGGGGTAGGAGCGTTTTAGGAGCATGCTGGCATCAGAAGCAGATGGTGTGGTGGTTGTAGCAGTAGAGGAGGGCGTGGTTGTCTTGTTGGGGCTTGGGCTGGTCCTAGCCTTATGAGCTTTGATGCTGTTCTCATAGAGACTTGAGGAGAGAGTCTCAGGTGGGGGATATGCAGAGGGTAGGAGGTATCCGTTGACAGCAGCGGCTGCAGCTGCAGAGTACAGCGCTGAGTAGTTGTAGCCGTAGACAAGCTTGGGTGCAATGGAAGACCTGCCTAATGGAGGTGGAGGTGACGATTTCCGCTTTGGCATAGAAAGATCAAGAGGAGAAGTGTCTACTCTGTGCTTTATTGGTGTAACAGATCGAGCTGGGGAACGGCTGTCCCGATCCATGGGCTCTAATCTCTCATGTGAACGGGCCTCGGTCTCACTGCCTGCTGTGCTAACATCCATGCTCTTCACTTTATGATAGGTAACTCTGATAGGGTCCTTAGGTAAGGAATTAATACTGCTGCATGGGGAAGGAGGGAGGCTGTCGGCATCACCCACTCTCTCAGCGCTGCTGCTACTCCTCACTGAAGCCGTTTCTAAATCGCAGTTCTCTCCTGGGGATTTGATACAAGTCTCCTTGCTATCGATAGCTTGAGCTCCTGTGTGTTCTTTGCTGCGCTGCGTGGGAGGTACAACTGTCACAACTGGGGATTGTCTCATTAAGCTCAAGCTCTTAAGCGATGGATCCGACCCCTCCTCTTCGAGTTTACGTGTGTGCTGAAACCACTTGTTAACGAGCTGCATAGGCAAGTTGAGCGCTACTGAAATTTTTTCGATGCCGTCATCCGATGGCTTAGCCTGCATGGCATAGAAAGCGCGCAGGGCTTGCTCTTGGGCCTTGGAAATTGTTTCAAGCAACTTAGATATATCGGTCGTCTTGATAGGTTCAGGTTCAGGGCTTTGAGCTCTGAAAGGGGAAGATGGATTTCCTGAATTGGGGCTAGCTTTTGGAGAAGGCTGCTCTGCACTTTCGCTATGTGGAGAAGTCATCTCTTTGTTATTTTCACCTTCTGTTCCTCTTTCAACATCATCCCCTTCCATTTTATTATCACTTTCCTCATTTTTATGCTGTGATAAGAACTCCTGCTGCATCTCATAATAACGATCTAATGTAAAATTGCCAATGTTTTGTTGTGGCTGTGGAGCACCATTGAAAAGTTTCATCTTGAGCACATCCTCATTAAGGTCACAAAGATAACGCTCATGCTGATGAAGATCGATAGGGCTGTGAAATTCTCTTCCACAATACTTGCATCCTGTTCTGTCGGGATTTAGGTTAATCTGAGATGGGAAACGTGATTCCAAACAGCGATTGATAGCTTGAGCTTCATGCACTTTCTTGAGAGTATAGTCAACAATGTTATAACTCTTTTTCTCCTGATGCACACCATTTCCATTGACAAATGTTTTGGGCTTTTCTGGTTCCTCGGGTGTTGTCTTTTCGGGTGGTGGCACTTGAGCCTTTGGCAAGGGGGTTACAGCTGCCATTTTCTCAAGTTTGAATGGTCTGATTTCAAATGGACTTGCAACAACAGGGGGTGTGTCAATAATTGTCTTTGTTTTCTTTAGTTTTGAGATGTCTGTTTTCTGCCCGTCTTTTTGCTGTTTGCAAACAGTGGATGCTACAATTTGTAAGACTTTCTTCACAGCATCATTGGCGGGACTAGTGAGGGGAGTTGTACTTCCATTCTCCTGTGGCGTCTCACTGCTTGCTTGTTCTTGGACTGAACCATCTGCATTTGGTATCTTAATATGCAGAGGAGTCATATAAGCCTGTGAACCATTCTTTGGCTCGGGATGAGGCCGAGGTTCACTCGTGTCTATGTCACTGATAGGAGATTGCAAGACTGGCGAAGGAAGGCTATTAATAACTTTGACAGGAGGGACTCCAGAGAGTCTGGTCAACGCTGCTGGTTGCTCTTTCACTGGTGAGCACTTTTTGCTACTGATGTGCGAGCTGTAAGAACCAGAATGCGAGAAGCGTTTGAGGCAAGTTGGGCACTCATAGGGTTTCTCACCACTATGAATACGAAGATGCTCCTTGAGGTGATGTTTGTACTTGAACGCCTTGCCGCACTCTCCACATTTAAACTTGCGATTCCCAGATGTGTGTGTCAGCATGTGACGCTGCAGTCTGTAAATGTTCACAAAGGCCTTATTGCAGATATCACAGATTTGGTTGCGCCCTGGCATATGCGTGGCCATGTGACGTTCCAGCTGCGACTTGTAGGCGAAGCAGTAGTTGCATTCCGGGCAAGAAAAATTGTTGAATGTCTTCTCATGTCGGTATTTGATATGCTCTTTGAGGGAGGTCAGGCGTTTATATGAGCGGTCGCAGTATGGACAGTCTTCGGGCTTCCCAAGCTCACCATCGATTTCGGTTTCGTTGTCCTCATTTCCTTCTGTAACAATAAAAGAGAAAATAGAAACAAAAGAAAATGAGTGACATTTCCTGACTGTAAAATTCATTGTCACACCTCTTATAAACAACCCCCTTTAATTACCATAAAAACTGAAGTCGCACAGCTGGAGTAGCGATATCTTGTCTTTCGCTTCCACCTATGCTTAAAACAGAGGATATAATAGATGCCTTTATTACTAATAAAATATGAGAATATTACTTTCACTTTTCTATCCACTTGACTGCAAATGTGCATTGAAAGACTTTTCTTTCACCTCTTTCAAAAGTGTTCAAGTACCTGGGGATTGATGGGTATTTACCTACAAATTGCTTTCACGTGAATGAGAGTAATAAACAAAACATCATCTTAAAGTACTATTCAGTAGTTTCAATTGTAACAATCAGATAAAATACAGGAAATTATATGATTTCTATTCAATAAGAAAAGTAAAATTAAAATGTAATCAAAACCTTAAAAAAGGCTCATCTGTCTGCTTGGTTTGAAGATTGCATGATTGTATGTACTTTTTGCATTTTAACTTAACAATATCATTTCAGTCACCTCCTCTCAGTTTCGTTAAATTATTCAATGCCACTATTCTATTTGCCTTCAAAAGACAAAGAATTATTTAATTTCTTTGTCAATTATGAAATCATTGTTGTGAGGCTGATATTCTGATAATGCAAAGTTAAGAGATGAATATCATGTTTCCTATCATGTACTGTTATCTAATTGCCAATCTTTTACAAATGCTCTTTTCCAGGTACTAAACAAGGGAATGTTCTCATTTTTCATCTGTCATGCACATCTGTTCGCAGCCCTTAATCCCCTAAATGCAATAATTCTCAACACAAAATGACAGGAACTCGCCACTTAGCCTGTATTTGTACACATTATCTAAAATTGAAATTGTTACATGCCTCCCCTTTCCATCTGTCACATGACACTTTCATCCATCCCCTTGATCCTATTGGTGACTCTGTGCAAGGCCAGTTTGACAGATATTATTATGATATTTCATTGTAAGGCCAAGAAAAAAAATTGTTTGTTTGCCCAAGAATGCCATTTTTTAAACACAGTATTGGTCTGTAGAAAAGTTTTATTATCCAATTAAAAAACCCCAATTATTTATCAGGGGAATCATGTCTTTAGCGCCCTCTGTTATATTATATTCCAAAAATGTGTGTACATTAAAGTTATCTAAAAATCTATGCAAGAAACATATTAATTATTTTGGGTACATGTAGTTCAAGTCTCAAGAGAGGGTGTACAATTTGAATACTTTTTTTGATGGGTCAATTTACTAAGTAGTAGCTTTTCCTCCAATTTCTCTAAGGGAAAGATAAGAGCCCATTTTGCTCAAATTGTTTAAAATTCTATTAAAGCAATACATAGTTATGTGGAATCTTGTGCATTTAAAGTTCCCTTTATTATTATTATTATCATTATTATTATTGTTATTATTATGATTATTATTATTATTATCTTTTGATTCAGAGTGCAATAAAAACTTATGTATGAAATGGGAAATCAAGAAACAAGATATCAAAGAGTAAATGGGCAGGAAAATGAGACATAAGAATAAACAAATTTGCTACTGCTCCTGAAGTTTAAAAATATGAGCATCCCGTAAAGGAGAAACAAGAAGATTAGCAATGAACTTGATCTCATAGTGGGGGTTAAGGTACTTTGTTTTCTGATCTCACCCACCTACTGATACTGATCTA
Source organism: Temnopleurus reevesii (assembly GCA_036244855.1). Classification (NCBI taxonomy): domain Eukaryota; kingdom Metazoa; phylum Echinodermata; class Echinoidea; order Temnopleuroida; family Temnopleuridae; genus Temnopleurus; species Temnopleurus reevesii. Next base: position 100,375 of record BQKZ01000850.1, read on the forward strand.
CTGTCTAACCTAAGGATGCAAGAGATGAGTGCAATCAAACAATAATCTATCCCATGAAATCCCATCAGAACGTGACGATTCATGCATACATCATCATGGGAGTGAAGGGGGAGGGGCAGGGGCAAATGTGGGGCAGAGTTGGGAGACAGGATTACAATAAGGGATTTACTGAATAATTCTCTAGAGTGTCAAGTTATCTCTTCCTCATTTGTGATTATTATGTCCATGTGATTAAGTAACATTTTATCTCTTGGCACAGGGAGCTGAGAACCTTAGTATGTTTCAATATAGCACATCTATGATAATTATGACCTGCCGCCCAAGGAGACTTATGTAACGTTACTATTAGGCATATCTATTAGCAGGGGTGCCAACCGTTCTGAAATATGCATGAGGAGTAAATTAGTAGGAATTTAAGGCTTCCATTACAAGTGAATGGCTGAGACAATGGCTAGTGCTGTCAAGTTTGCTCTCACTTTTTTTCAGCTGCTGCATTACTCACGGTTTAATTTTTACCTCATGCATATTCAAAAGTATAAGATTCAGAGGAAGGGAAATAATGGTGGAAAGAAATGAGGAATAATGAGGAAAAAGGCACTGAAAGAGGAATTAATGGATTAAGAAGAAGAAGATAGAATAAGAGAAAGAGATAGAGAAAGAGGAGGGGCAAAATAGGGGAGGCTTGGGAAAAAGGGTAACAGAGAGAGAGAGAGAGAGAGGGGGGGGGGGGGGGGGGAGGGAAAGCCCAACAGGGAAAAGGCATTTTCTATGGCATTTCTTATATCTTATGAAATGACAATGGTTTGATACATACCAGGGGTACGCGGGTTATCTGTTTCTCCGTTGAGAGCATCAATGTCTTCTACAGGTTCAGGATAGATGATGGCTGTGTCACTGCGATTCATGTAATCCTCCAGGTTGATGACGCCATCTGCTCCCACCTCTCCATTCCTGAACTGATGCGGATGATGGGGAGGGGAGTGGGGATGATGACGTCCATTTGTCCGATGGTGGAAAGCCTTCTCTAGTTCCATATCGTCGACTCCATCATCCTTATCACCATCGCTTCCACTATTCCCCATCTCCACCTCGTCATCGATGTCATCCTCCAGTTCGTCCCCCATGAAGCTGCCCTTTTCCTCTCCATCACTATCTTCAATGGTAGAGCTGTTGCTATGGTAACCATTCTCTGGGCTGGGAGATATGGGATCGTTGCCACCATCAGCCAGGACGGCCTGAGTCATGCCTTTCGGGTTTCCATCGATGTCAACTGTGGAGACACACAAAAGGAAAAAATGAACATCTATTAACATCAAATATATCAATATCATTTTGTGCTGATGAGAAACCTGTATGTAGTATTTGAAACCATCTAACCTGTACTCACAGATGACCTGCATTTCCTTGCCATTATTACTTTTAACATTTTCATAAATGACGATGGAGGCAATAAATATAGGCATGTTGAGATACTTCAAAAAGCAAAACAAGCAAAAGAACAAAAAATAAACAAAAAAAAAACAATACACAAAACAGACAATATCTTATATACTCCAAAATACCCACATTCTTAATTTGTGACAAAATCCCCGAGAACAAATGAGGAACCCTATTATTTCCTTATATTTTTCAATTTCAAACTACCTTTGTATGGGATTTGGGATTTGGAGAAAGCCTTAAAAATTACCTGCGGGGGAGGCATGCAAAAGCCGCCTATATTGGAGGTAGTGATACTTCATCACCATACCACTGACGGGTGCCAACAAGCTTCTTCAAAATCATTCACAGAAAATGATTCAGGTAGAATATCCACTCGATATCAATTCATAATTATCAATCTCTTAATGATAAATAGTTTCGAGCGACTCTTTGTGAATTCTTCTGTGAGCTGCGAAGGTCGATGAACTTATGAAAATATGTCCATCATAATAATCCTTTAAAGATATTGCTTCTGCGAGTGTCTGCCTTTAATTCTGCGAAGAGGTGAAGTAAATATAACTGAAAACCATCCACGTGAAGAAAAAACATTTGCTTCGGCAAGAAATAAAATAACTGCTCGTCGTTTTTCCAAGTGAAAGGAATATATTCATCAGATCCTCCAGTCTCCAATAAAATCTGCGCTATAACAAAATCCACTGCCTCCAAGTTACAATCCAAAAAAAGAAGATGAGAAAAAGCCCACATGAATGTCATAAGCTTGCTCGAAAATACATGGACAGCTCTTCCTGAAGAGGAGACAAGATAAATAGAAGAGTGAGAGATCGAGAGAGACAGGAGCACTGAATCCGAGTTGTTGACGCCACGGTGACTTGAGGACAGATTGAGGGGATTGTCGGGAGCGCGATATGAAGGCAGAGACATGAAGTCTGGGGTTTTGTCCTCGGCAACAAGAGAAGGACAAAAGCCATTGAGCAGTGCTAATAAAAGGCGGAGGTGATCACTTCTCTCCCTGGTGCGTGGTCAGCGCAAAGATGCTCTCACTTTTCTTCTCTTGTCCCACCCCTCTTGAGACTCCAGGAAGCGACATTGAATGAGGTCATTCAAGCACGATCAAAACTATCTCCTTTTCAAACACGTCGTAGATGAGTCTATTTTCTTCCATGTTGATTGAGAAAAGAGGATCAAGATTACAAAGGCAAAAAGGTAGGCCTATGTGTTAACATCAACGATCAGCTCTTGAAGAAGAAAAAAGAACTCATTTGGACGAGTTTATTGTTTGCGATGAAACACAACAACTTATTATAATCAGCCAAGTGGAAAGAGTCTAGGAGCGGAAAGTCAATTGATGTACTGCTATTGAAGTATATATTGTTGCAAACAAAACGTACTGAGTAGATTAAAATGAGACGAAAAAACACGGTATTATCACACCAAAGCCTGGTTGCCTCGCTTATTAACCATCATACGCTTATCAAGCAATTGTTCACAATCATATTCCATCCTCTCCCTAGCTCTCTATGACAATGCATTTTAAAAAATATTGTTAGTCAACCCCTAAAGTGTTAAAAAGGGAGTCTTGTTTGCCATGCCTTCAGCCGCGGAAACAATAAGAAGAGAATTGAACCCGGCTCCAGCTTGGTGCGGTCCACAAAGCACCTGCGCATACAGGCTGACGGAGTGAAGAAAAGACGCACCTTGTGTCCCGGCGCCACGATGTCTGAGTGGCCGAGCTGAGCCCCATTCAAGCCAGTCTGCTAGCTCGCTAACCCCTACGCCTCATGAATTATTAACCTGATTACGTTCCGACACCTGACTGGCAGCGACAAAGACAGCGCTATTAGTCGTCACATGTGAGCAAGACCGGTATTGTAGGCAGGTGATTGCCTTGTCATTCTATTTTTCTTCAGATTATCAACCATCTTATTTCTTTTCTTTCTCTCGCTTTCACCCGTTTCCAATCGAAAATAAATAACTTTAATCAACCATCCTTCGAAATATCTTTTCAACAAGATCGCCAATCGTGCAGCTTCTTCAAAAACCTTTTAAGTAGATAAATTATATTGAATTGTAATGAAAGTGCACAAAACATATTTATTGAATACAATAATTACCTTTTCATTTCACTAAGGAAATTCACCTTGCAAATTCAAGTGTTTCCTGTTACAATTTTCTGTAAAAATGTTTCGAAACATTTATATCTCATAGAAAATGAATTAAGAAATATATTTTCGTTCATAGCTACTATTCGAGCATCACAATGAAAATACATTCTTATATTTCGCACCGACATTGTATAAAAGGATAATTTGTTTTCAAATTTATGGCTTCTAAACTAGGATTCGACAATGAAATCTTGGCATACCGGCCTACAAATGACTTTTGTTACACACAATTTTCAATCGAGTGTAGGAAAGCAGAAGAAAAAGAAGAGAGGAAGATAAGGTCTAGCGAAATTGTAGTTTTCCTGTCACTACTGTTCGTGCTGTGTACATTGTAAACAGGATAACCAAACATGATTGCCTATCGGTGAAGCAACCCGACGGTGTGGCGCCACGTCCCCATGACAACAGGCCCCTCCCACCGCTAGATAAACGACGGAAGCCCGCGACGCATTCCCAGAGGATGTGTTAGTTTCAACACATGGATCCTCGTTAGGGCCCAAATATTTAGCTTTGGTTTCTTGTAACCCTCGGAAGGTGACTCCGACCCGTTTTCATTTCGAGCGAGTTCATCGCAGCATGCATTGATTTTCTCTACAGAACAATTATACAAGTCATACACTCGATCGTACAGAACCTAGGCTTAAGTATGCACAAAATAACAAAATAACAATTCTCAATTTCAAGTTTTCAAACAGCAAAGGAATTAAACTAGTACATATAATAATGATGAATGATAATAATAACGAGAATTGACGAGTAACAAAAACTTATCGTGTTCACATAGCGTAGATACATACAATAGTAGACATTTACTATCCTTGAATATCGGACGATTATTTGTAATCGTGTTTTACGTAAATAATACTTTATTTTATCGGAAAAACCGTTCAAGCACCTTGCTCAGAACTAAAAGCCAAGTTTCTCAGGTGTTGAAAGATTATAGTGAACCCATGAGATCCTGTTCTTTATATGTGAGTATTTTATACAAGAAAAACAATACTATACATACTCCAGCGAGCAGTATTACCGGACCTTTTCGTGCCCCATTTCTTAAAAAGATTAAAATGCTTTTATAGCATACACTCTCTTGTTCTCTCGAGGTATACATTGCTGGTTGTTGAGTCCGTATTAATTGTTCATGGTATAGAGGGATTAGTGTGAGATTAGTGACTAATGATTTCAAGGAGGTAATTAAATCTTTAATTAACCCATGAGTGGCAGGTGTCTCAGCAGGATTTTAAGTGAGGGGATTTACAGTCGCACAGACGAAACAAGAGAGCGCCTAGAACACAAATAAAACATGTTCTCACATGTAATAGGATCAAAATGGGAAATATGCATCATCTTTGCTGACTAATTACTAGAAATGCTGTGATCTCCATTGTACGAATAAATGAAATAAAAAGAATTGTATAAACAAATTTGCACGATACGAATAACACTCTACCGGCTTTAGAGGAGGTTGATTACTTTCCTTGCCATTTACCAAACAAAATGTATTCTGAAACGATTATATAAGGCTCTTCAAAGTTGTAAGCTAGCACTTTTATCACCTTTCAAAAGAGGTGACAAAAATCCAGGATTCCTTATTAATTTCACCCCTTAAGATCATTCATTCATGATTCAATAAGTGGCTGTAAGCTAAATAACAACTACCCAAGTTAACAATGAGAGCAACGCGGGGTTTGGATCCATTATGCTACAGGATAATTATCTACTTTCAAGGTCCGTGTTGAACAAGCATAAAAACAATGTCTACGACGAAGGACGCTTAGATAAAGCGAGCTATATAAAAAATTTTATATATTATCAAAACTCTGGGATCAATAACCTTCCAATTCGATCTCGGTACCGTATATAGGGTGTAAAAAATAGTATAGAGAAGTGTATATGATGGTGAAAGCAATTTCAAAGACCACAAATTATCAACATAAATATACTATCAAAAAATTCGAAAAACATAACTCAGTACAGTAAGTCTGTCCCCAATTCTCTGACAGTAAAATACATCATCATAGGTGACCTATAAAACCTTTGGGTCACCAAAAGATAGACTTGTGCTTCAACGAAACTAGAAACACAATGTTACCTTTGAGTGTCCCATGCGGGGCTCACTTTGTGCTGGTACACCTGGATTATTTGAGAAATATTCACAATAGCCAGCTGGCGCCGAGGTGTCGCCAGTCGAGAATCAATATGCGACACGGCGCCGCCCGCAGTCACCGTAAATCCTGCACAGCGAGTAAAAAGTGTCCCTTGTCACCTGTATCTGATCTGCTTGTGGGTATCAGTTTGTTCATCATGTTCGGCAACCTTTTTACTCTTCTCATCACCTAAACTTTGGCACAATATTATGGATTTATTGGACAGTAATGCCTTTCCGCATTTTATTGACCGTCTCATTCAGGTTTAAATTATATATATTTTTTCTTAATCAGTATCCTTGTGACAATGGAGTGACTTAATCTCATCATTGTGGTCTAAAATACCACATTTCAAGTAAAAGAGTGGACAGGCTTTTACTGTAGAAATTTGTTGATATATATCCTGCTAGGTTTACCTACCAGGCAATACCATACAGAAAAGACACGATGGGGTAAACTAATGTGTTGATATTGAATATCATATAATACATTTTAAAGCATTTAGGTTTTTCAGTGAACCTTGAAAAGAAAAAAACCAGTAGCTCCGTATTTGAATGACGCACATTGACTGTTCAATTTACCTGTATTCCCAGTCAATCGCACTTTTATTCCCAGGTGGGACACTTTTTGGCGGTATCACAGCGATGGCGGAGACACTGGCTCCACGATTCCATCTGGTGAAATGAACGAGCGCGAGACAGTCGGGCAGGGGAACGATGAAAATAAATACATGCACACAAGTGCGCTTTGTGGCGGGCTGTCCTCCCGTCAAGTGCTTTTTGATAGGTATTTCATGTTGTTGCTTCAAAATAGCCTGCTCTGAGACGTTCAGGTGAATTATTATGTTCTGATGAGCCAGAAATACCTTTTTTTGCCGAAAATGGGTGAAAAAAAATAATTCCAAATATAAACAACGAAAAATAAGACATTCGAAAAAAATGTGAGAACTTGTCTTGATATTTGTTGTCCCCCCCCCTCCCGACTTGCCTAGAAATAAAAGAATTGATCATTAGCTTATTTAGAACAAAAATCTGAACAAGAAACAAAGATGAAAACAGTAACTAACGATTCATTATTTCATATTCCACAAGACAGCAATATCCCTCAAAATAGACCAAGCTGTTGATATTTTCGCCTTTGCATTTTCAGATGATTTCTTAAATTTTGCATCTTTCAATATGCCTGTACGATTTTGTCCAAAAATATAATCGAAAAATGGGAAGTTTTATTTTTCATATCAATTAAATAAATAAATAGGAACTTTCATACAGATGTTGGTGTCAAATGCGTTCAATTTCTGAAAAAATTGCCGAGTGTAACGGTGTTTTTTCATCAATAAGATAGCACTAAGAAAAATGATTCGTGTCAACAAAGTACACCTGGGGCAAGGGGAAAATATTTCTAATATATCAGGCGAATTCGCGTCAGCAGGTTTAGTGAATATACCTGAATGGTACGTATACAATTATATGCGTTTAGATGAATTGCAAATGAGAAAGTGGATGAAGAGAGACAGGATACGGTGAACGTGTGAATAGTTTCCGAACTTTCCAATCAGTGTTCTGCGAATAGGAGCCACTGGCGCCAGCCAGTCTGCAGTCTTTTCCCAGGCTACCAAAGAAACTAATCACAAATTGACCAGCTAATCTTGTGATTGGATTTCAACTAAAATCAATGCCGTTAATTATTTAATAGGCATGCAATTTTAAACATGTCGATATGTACACGATTTCTCAATATTTCCTGATCCTTTACTTGAATTTTTAGTATGTAACGCCGACATATTATATTCGGATGGTCTGAAGTTAGGCTACGTACTGGCGCCAGTGTGTCTCATGTGAGGTAAAGTGAGGTGAGCCGTTATTGTCTCAAGCAGCGTTTGACGTGCGTGGGACTGATTGGTGTTCATCACCTTCCTGTCACTGTACTACGCATATCTTATCGGTTCCTAATGAACAGTTTCTAATCACATAATGACATATTTCAGGTGCTAATTATTGTCACTTGTTTATTCTTTCGGACCAAATGAGTGCACGGCTTCAAAAATCCCCTTTAAATTTTGAACATACTACGTTATTGCACAATGCAGACAGAACACTGAATGTTCAATAAAATATGATTTGCATGATGCGCATCAATGTGTGAAACATGAAGGGTGGGTGTGGATGTACGTGTGAACAATATAAAGATTTAAAAAATATGAATTATCGCAGTGCTTGAACTTCTGCTCACCTTCCATAAACAAGATTATTTTGTAATACTATACTATACAAAACAAAATTTGGAATGAAATTGACATTGTGAAGGAAGTATTTGAGAAGAGGTTGAGGGAAATGTTTGGATCCAATATTTCCTGTCTTTAGAACATCCTACCAGAACTAGACATTCGTCAGAGGAAACACACCTTCAAGGGTCAAGACATCGGGACTCGACTCATGTATGCCAAGTAAAATATGGCCACATTTCCCTTGTACAGATATATAATAGGGATAATTAATAATCTAAATGATATAGATGATATAAATTAACAAAATATAATGACTTTCATTTTCTTATTTAACTTTTTTTTTAAATCACTCGATGGAACAAGTGAACATTTCCATCAGATATTGTTCTAGAGAGTATGTAAAACATTGAAATGAAAAGAAAAAAACCCCAGAAATTCATGTTATGCATATCAAACCAACAGACGTTATAGAAAATACTTGTTTGCCGATCTCAAAATATTAAAAACCGTAAACACAGTATTTTTGAGACATTCTTGTGAACGAAACATCACGCAGAAACCTCATTATAGAGAAAGAGTAATAAACATTTTCCGCGGAGATATGCAGATATATGTATACCACTTTATTTTAAGTAAATTTGATGCATTTCTCATCAGTTTTAGAGTAACACGAAGAGGAATCTACATAACATTATAAAAATCAATAATGAGGGATAGAAATATCGTTTGTAGTGACGAGATCTAAAAGTCTATTTTCTCTTGACCGTAAATCATTTGATTATTTTTCACGGTCTGAACCAATATGAAAATGAACAATCTCGTTTTGATATCGAGTTGAATATTTTGCATTCAGATTCTAAATTTCAGCAAACCAATGAGGATTGCGTTTTATAGACCTTCTAAATCTCTCGTTCCACTAATTAGTAACAGTTTACGTCGGACCGACCCCATTTATTGAAAACGGCCTTCATTTCTTTGACAACCAGATTTAGAGATCAAAGAAAATAGGGAAGGGTGGTAGTGCAAACAGGATTCTAAAAAGTAATGGGAAGTTTGCGCATTCTGGAGAGCACGGGACGGCGCCACTGGTGTCCCCATAACTCTTCTTGTGTACCTTTGACGATGCGTATTGATTTCAAACTCGGCTAGACGCACATCCGGGAGATTCAAATTGCCGTTCTCCGTCGTCTATTTCGTAAGGGGACAATGTTCTGGTCGTCGATCGTCCAAGTGACATGACATGTTTCAACACAACGTGACTGCATCACTTTGAAAGAGTGCGATTTTTTTAATACAATTTTGTTCCTGGTTTTGATTAATTTGTGCCATATATTCCAAGAGGGACAATCCTTTTATGTTTCCTTTCCAAAATAAATCCTGGCTTCCAGGATTAAATCATATGCAAATGTCGACAATGGTAGTGGTATCATTCCATATGTTTAATTCAAAACGTCGTGATTTGTACAATTTCCAAACTAATTTGGGGGTCTAATTGTGGATTTTTCAGACAAGAAGAGCTCTAATTTCACATCCGATCGAAACAAAACTAAATAATCGGATACATTTTGCTATACACAATAGATTTATTTGAAGCATCCGTATAAGAATTTCAAAGTTAATAGCAAAAATATGCAAACCCTTCCTCCAGCCTCTTTTTTCAAAATAATTTCAGTAAGGGTGAACACTTGAGAACATGTCACAAAGCTCCTGATATTCCGCCAATTTGGTGTCATGTTCAAGTGTAGTTTGCTTATGGAAGCGCCGACAAATGAAACTGGATATACCTTACTTTTAAGGCCCATAAGATTTCAAGAAGTATCTGATTTCTATTATTTACTTTAGATTTGTTTTTCATCGTCGTCAAGACAATCATTACTATTGACAATAAATGGACATTCTCTTTTGCAAGATTCGGCAAATTCTCACATATCAAACGAAATATTTACATTTTCATGTATTTAAACAGGGCATCTCAAGATATTCTGTCCGGATGGAAGCTTCTATAAAGGTATTACTTTCAATTTTCTTAATGAAGAAAAAAGAAATTTTCCTCTCAATAAAGTGGACAGGAGATTACTTTGGGTTTGGAAATGGGAAGTGCATGAAAGCCATTTACATGGAACTAGAAACACGTATATATACCGAATTTACTAAATGTTTAATCTGTTAAATGTACCTCAAACGTGTCAACTAAAAGATACGAAAGACAAATGACATTAAGCTCCTTGCTCCCAATAAAACACATCCAGGAATTTAGTTGGCGACATCTTGCGAGGATACAAGAAGTCATGGTCATTTCCCCCGACACTCAGGCGAGGGATCATGGCTCTAAGCGCCGCTGGCTCCGTCACAACGCTAAATATACAACGTTTACGATATTGATGTCATTTCCCCAGTGGAACATTCCAAGTTGGTCTTTGGTTCAAGTAGAGAAAATAATGCACCCCATGCCCTGCCGCCACCTTGTCTGAGCACGCAGCTCTCCGCCAGCCCGGCGCCGTGCAGCACCGCGATGGGCGAGGGGTATGCCCAGGTACCAGACTGCCCCCTATCAACACTTTCACAGCTGGAAGAATTCAAAAGAAAATCGAGAATGTGCGAATGTTGTCATTGACATACCAATCTACTGGTTAAGAATTTTCTTCGTCTTCTTTTTTTTAGAGGGGTGGTCGAGAACAATAATTATGAAAGCGGTATTTACACGGTATGTATTTGTTTAAAAAAACAAAGAAAAGACACATCGATGGAACAGAGACTAGGGGTACTTCTATCCGATTTTACATCAGCTCCTCCAATAGCTCCTCCAATACATCACAATTTGGTTCAAAAGCAAACGATATGAATATCTCAAATCAGTGTTGTTTCCCATTCTCACCCTTCTAAATTATCTGATTTACAGACTGGAAGGAGGCTAGAGCTGAGAAGCAGAGAACACTCAATCCCCAAACGAGGTAGGAGGATGCGACTTTGTGACGCCCAGTGAATGGCGTCAGGTATAAACTGCCCATCGAGCCATTGAAAGTGCCCGACTTCCATTTTTATTAGCACGTTTGAAGAAAGACACGACATGGTTCTAGACATCGAAAAAAATTTCCAATAATTACATTCTGTGAGAAATACTTCAATATAAACAAATGTCTGACAAACTTCACCTGAGGACAAAATATGAGTAAATTATCCCCGAATTCCAAACAGTCACTTCAGAAAAATTGTCGCTAAGTGTAAGAGGTTTCACAGTTCTCATTTTAATTCATACATGTATCTGGGTATGACCCGATGAATTACAAACCGAGAGACTTTACTTTGGGCTCTCACTAAACCACCGAGTCAATACATAATTTCCATCGAGAGATATGGACAAGTTTTGTTTCTTTTTTTTAATTGATATTTTAAAGTTATTTCATCTTCAACTTTCCAGAACTTGAAAGTGGTTTTTAACAACGCGGCGGTGAAGAGGGACCCTCGATATATACTCAAGGGATGTGCACAAAAGCAAATCCGTATATATAAATTCTAAACATAAGGAATGATGAAAACGCAGCACTTTTTAAAAAATTGTACGCAATGAAAAGTAATGCTGCATTTTATAGCCGATATTGAGACTTGAAAGCCCAGTATGATGTCCCAAAATGTTTCTTAAAATTGTCAGATGAGAGGCCGGGATAAAGCAAGAATCTGTGCTTAAAATGAATTAGGCGGCTCCAGTCGTCTGCCTCGGCTGACAGAACGAGTAAATAAAAATGGCGCGAAAAGTAATCAATCTCGAGGGGGTGTTGCATGAGACAGACATAGATAGAAAAGATGTACCAACTTACACTGAAATACGTGTGGCAAATTTAATGGTTTGTCGTCAGACAAACTTGTGGTGGGTTTCATGCGACGAACCCCAGCCTACCGATAACATTAGCAGAGAGAGCATTGACTTGAAGATGAGCAAACGAAATGCTCATATCAACCTCGTCATGCGAGCATTATTTCATTTCATCAAATCAGTGAGTTCTCTGGGCAGATCGATGGATGCAGGAGAGATGGAGTTTACTGCATTCACACTGTACCCATCTCATTGTTCAGATTGTTGATAGCGATGCGATCTTTCAACATAAATACATCAGTATTGTATCATCTTTCCTCATACAAACAATGAACCTACCATGCACCATTTTGAACACTTTCACTATTCTATCCAAACCAAGTTCACAGTAAAAGTAAAGTTAGTTTTTGATATGTTCACACTTAAAGCAATATTTCGTTACCATGGTGTTGTCACATGAAAGTGTTACCTAAGTGGCTATTTGGTGAATGTCAGATGATATAACATTATGTTGCAGAGATTAGGGGTTCGTTTTAGCTAAAAATCTATTTACGATTACATTAGTTCCCGCCTGCATGACTAAAATAAGCTTCCTAGTTCCTATACATCCAATTAAGATCCATACACGCCAGAAAACAGAAATGATTGCCCACCTTTCACGAGTGCGGCGTTCCTAAATCCTAATGATAGAAGGAAATAAATGTCACTATGGCTTGCATTAAAGCTCTATTCTTTAGACATGGTACCGTTTAACCTTAATTGCTGATCAAAGGACCGCCTAACGGACGGGGTAGGGTTCAAAGGCGAAGGCGACACCCAACCAACATTAACATTGATTGAAGTAAATTACTGTTTAGATACAGCGATGGGGGCTAAGCTTCCTGTGAAATTATTTATACCAACCTCACGTGTTAGCGAACAAACCGGCACGACCGAATTTTTAGGGAAGGTGAGCTTTATTGATTATCATTATGGTTGAGTGTAAGGTTAGTTTATATTTAAGTTTCATTTACAGTTCTTTGTCATGTTAATTCGAATATAAATGTTCATTCAATCTCGAACAAGAAGAAAATGGATGAAAAACACGGGAGCAAAATGGGTTCGAATGATCCACCCCCCCCCCCCCCAAAAAAAAAGGAAAAATGGTTCGGTTAGTGAAAGTAAAGGGAAGTCGAGACAAATCCGTGAACTGCACACTAAGCCAGTCGTTTCGGCGCCAAACCGACACATTCATACGACTCAAGGGGAAGGGCAATGATTGAACGTTGGTTGAGACGACATCAAAAACACATTTCATCAAGGTCTCTTCTGTCTCCTGTGTCATTTGAACTTGTATTTAGAGGCATTTATACTTGCGTGACACCTCATATTTCTGGTTTCGTGACAGAGTATACGTGAGCAGGTGTAACACATTTGGATAACTTACAGATCGAAAGCAAAGAGAGTAAGTCGAGTAACTAACATGTAAATAGTCCAAGTATTCATCACAGGATTTACGAAACAAAGATTGACGAAAGGAGTAGGGTGAGGAGTGAATTTTCCCTGTGATGTGCGAAGACTTTCGAAAAACTCCCTCCCTCAAATATAAGTAAATAAGAATAAAACAATAATGGACGCACCAGGAGTTCAAGCGGCTTTGATCTCAAGCAGCGTGAACGGCGCTATCTAACAGACAATAATGATATTGGCAAAGGATTCAATTTAACAATTAGAGTTAAATTCCTATCAAATAATTTGAAGGTAAAAACAAATGTATGAAGATAAATCAATCAGTGAAAATTTTAAAGATCGATTTCCTTCTTGTCAGAAAGCCAATAACGATTATTGATGACCTGAGAGGATACCTGGATGTAATTTGATGATTCATTCCAATATCATTATCATTGAAAGCTATAGCCAAATCGCATTCTTCTCTTCTAATCTATATGATCAAGGGTAATCTTTATGAGGTGATTCACGTCGCCAATATTGCAGAATATTATCTAAAACAGTCTCCCAAAACAGCCAGTTGTAAATACGATTCATTGCATGCGTTTATTCGTGCGTCTTTAACCAACGACACACGCTTATCACTCTGTGTGATATTACTTTTGGCTTACAAAAAATAAGTTTGTAATTAGGATAATATTTATGCCACTGCAGGAAGATTGTTATCAGATGCTGATATGCCGTTTCACAACTGATGATTGAAGCTTAAAGTATGGTACATTTCCAAAGTTCTATACATTTCAATAGGGTCTACCTTTTTCTCCCTAAACTAACCTTGTATTTGTAATAAGTGGATTCAAAATATACCTTCCCAAAATTGCCCCCTCTCGTAATTTCATAGATTTACATTTGCAACCTCCATTTGCTCATTTTTCTGTTCAGGTGTCAGATTCACTTGAAGATCTATCTCCTCTCACCCCTCCCCCACTCACACTTTCTCTGATTCCTGCTGATCTACAAATAGAGACCACTTTCAGATCTCATGCATGCAACCAAATCCATGCACGTCAGCCCCGGCGACAGAAAGTCGTCACTTGTCCCACGCAGCCAAATCAAACATTTCCGCATTATCATTTCTATACTATAATATCACAAAAATAAATGATAAAGTTATTCTGTGATGTTTAATTAAATTCATCTGGCCGTCCGGTGGATTACTGCACATAATGATTCGATGGTTTTCTCCCGGGAATATCGCGTTTCAAAACTGGGGACATGAAAGGGCTAAAGGATTTACAGGATCTCGTAAGTTGGCAAGGGTGTGAGTGCAGAGTTTCCCGTTTTTATCCTTCTTGTCTCTGCCGCAGTCCTCCATCCCTAAAGAGGACTAATTAAGTTGTCTCTGTGAATATTTTTTCGACAAATTTGAGCATTATCGTTTCCATCTGGACGGGTGTGTACTAGGTACATGGGCAGTTTATCACATCCATATCGTTGTAAGCCTGATGAAAAATGCTGCGAGAAAATGAGTGAGGTGACAATAAAATAAGGATCAGGGTGCTGCTATTGTCTGTGGTCACCGCAATCGTACATAGCGCCCCCTGTGTCAATTTGACGGACACTCTGAACTTAGGAAGTACAATGTATCTCTGTTTGGGAACTGCTGCCGCTGTGGACGTGGTGGTGGTTCTTGGTATCTCGGCGCAAATGTAAATCGAACTTTACTAAAATGGAACTGAAAAAGATCAATTAATATAGACTTAAGTCATTATTTTGTTTCATATAATCAATAAGGCAATTGTCATCCACATTCAATCATCCATGTTTTTTTAAAAAAAAAAAATATCATTGAAGTGAAAAATGGAATGAACAAATTTGAAAAGGACCCCTTTACTTGAATTTTTTTTTTTTCATATTTAGAAATAATAATTTCTAAAATCTAAAAAAACTAAAAAAAAATCAGCCCCATTTGTGTAGGATAAACATACTTAGGTAAATACTGGTGACTTTTGTTATGCATGATGTAAGATAAGGGATGTCACACATTTATGGGGAAATGCCTTTGCAAGTATCCCATGTCACAAGTACTCGAAAGCAATCGCTAAACCTCAATTCATCATTTTTTGCGTTCTTCTAAACCGAAATGATAACTCAGGAGCGATACGACTTTTCTTAGCAGGTCCCTTGTTTACTCTGCTAATGCATTCAACCCGATTATTGGCAGAAAGCAAACAACGTGTGCGCGTGTACTCTCGTGTCGCTTCAAACTTGAATGAACTCGCCGAACAAAGGCAGGCAGCAAGGGAGCTTTGGGAAGCAAACGATGGAGAGAAAAATGGTAGAAGCAGCATCATCTGAAATGCCCAAGGTCCACCAAAATTGTACCTTTGCTGCCGATAACCCAAGGTGTTACCACGGCTGGCGATTGGCTATTTACCACCGATCTGTGACGATTTGGGATTCATAGAAAGATGGAGAGGATAGGAAGGAGGTGAAGATAAAGGACGGTGGTCCATTTGCCATCTGTCCACGGTACAACCACCTTTCGTCCTATTGTGCGGGCGAGACAAAAGGACCGCCACGCGTACGTCGCGCTTCACCGCCGCCAATCAAAGGACTCCCTGTCGTGCGCCCCTTGTGGAAACTCACCAAGCCTTGACGAGCCAACAAGGTGCACGCGAACTGACCATATATAGACTTATATTCTTTCCCCTCTCTCTCATTTCATTTTTCTTTAATTCTCTCCTAGATACCTCCCATTTTCTACCTTAATTATCGTCATTATTCAAGATGCCCAGGCCCTCGGGGGCGGTTGATCGGATTTGCATGAGGTTCGTTGAGGATAACAAAAGTGTAACAAAGTTGCGCAGGAAATAGCTCCAATTTCCACGCTAATGAATTGACGACGCGAGATGCATAGGGCCGCTACCTGAGCGAGACCGTTGCATGTGCCTTAACAAAGAACGTTTTTACCCCCAACTATCTCGTGCTCTGGTTTCTAAACCATGATGCTTCGTTTTTATACAAGAAATAATTAGGCAACTGATAATAAAAATCACGTTGTGTTTCATATATATAATATACAATTGCACAATATAAACACATATTACATTTATCTAGCTCGTAAACTCAAGCGAGATCGGTGGCCATGATTTGCTGCAAACAATGATGAATTTCTCCCGTCCTCACATTTATGGATTATAGGTGAAAAAATGACCATCATACACCAACTTTTAGGCGACCTGTATGACACATAAACACACATACACAACAGTATACAAGAACTACTCAACTTATGAAACGTATATAGGCCTATATTTTTTTACGAGATTCATGAAATGGAAACCATTTCCACCTTTTTTTTGCGACACCTGCTGACGAGCAGATGCGAAAGAGACAATGAAAAGTAGCCGCCTTTTATGATCGCTATCATCAGAACCCGATAAATGCGAAGAACAAACATCAGCTGCTACTTCACAAACTCCATTAATAAACCCTCAACCAGAAGCGAAGATAATGATGATCCTCCTATCAACCAAATGACCAGTGACGACCAGAGTAGACCGATTACGATGATTATTTTATTCATAAAACGCAAATTTTAAGGGTGACGACATAATTCGTTCAGCACAAAAGAGTGCTTATTTATTTCTTGGTGAATCGGACCTTAGAAAACATGGGATAATCAATAGGTTTTCTCAAATATGGATTATTATTTGGAAAGATACTAATGTTTCAAATAATTTTCAGCACAAACAGTGACAAAAGAGTGCATAATATCTTTCTAAATCGGACCTGAGAAGAGATGGAATAATCAATAGGTTTTTTCTCAAATATGGATTATTATATGGGAAGGTAACAATGTTTCATATAATTTTACGATATTCGGGCTACTTTACTACGGTATTACAATTAAACGCCTCCATATACTAGAATCGAAATGCATATAAAATCGTCTATTCCTGCTTTTGAATTCGTAGTACAAATAATATCACATCTTGTATACTGTTTCAGAATAGCACAACATTAATGTAATTTAGTTCTCCAATGGATCCGTGTAAATTCTTCATTCTTTCAACATTACGCAGCCACGTGGCACCTAACATTGGGCTGAGATCTTATGAATATTCATGAACCATCATCAAGTTGGAGACGAGTCAAGAGGGTCTCCTCTTCATCATCCCGTTTAGCCGCAGTTAAGGAGGGATCATATTCGTGGGTAGTCTGCAGGGGCAGACCCTGTTTCTTAAAACCTCTATAGAACGGATATTTGAGGGTAAATTTACAAGATGGAAAACAAGAAACACAAGTTTTGGTAACAACGAATCACCTTACAGTATTAAGGCGCTTGAGAACAAATAGTACTTAAGATACAAGAATATCCATTCATTAAATTAACGATGAAAGATGAAATCCAGCAACAGATATTTGGTACTTGAGCAATTCATAAAACGTTTAGGAAACATCAACGCAGTTAGCGTGACGGACATGACATTTCATTTATGGAATTATCCCGAAATTCAGATCTTCAGAATAATTGAAAAACCATCAATATCAACATGGTCAGTGTTGGTTCAAAAGGGTGTAAATAATATTATATTCAAGGAAATATGCAAATAATCAGGGCAGGACAATAAAAATGATCGAAAGATAAAACACACAAAGAAATTATAAAGCCATAATTAGCAACAATGTCGTCTTTAATACGTTGTGCAAAGATCAACTAAACGTTGGACCCGAGAACAAAGTCTAACGACAAAGACTGACCAGTGAGTATAATCTCCCTTGTACAACAAGGAATCGGTTTCAATGAAGACGACATCAGCATCTGATAGCATTGTCTCGTCCGTGATGTTCATCGACCACCGTCTAACATATTCGATACACGTTTGTAAAGAAGGTCAGGTGTCTTTTTAGAAAAATGTGAGAAGGTTTGAATGAATAACAATGTGACAACTTGAAAACGAAGAATAATTTGATGGTCTGATGATCGTCGACACCTTGAGAGCGACCAAATGTAATATATAAACACTGTGACATTGTCAAAAACTTTGATAATAGAAAAGAGAAACAAACTGAGTAAAATGGTAAACGTAAATTGCAGAAAACAATAAACAATTCTAATAGTCACGATATTATGGGAGCTCCGATTCTGCAAGTCTTTGTCTCTTCTGTTTTTATGATTTTCTGAGAAGTCAATTAGGACATCACATCTAAACGAGTATTTCACCGGCGTACACATACTTGGTGAGAAATCGATATGGACGCTGAGAACGGATATGATTGAAGACGTGAATCGTCTGCCGGGCTACCTTTAATTTCTAGTCGATCCAATCAAGAGTCATGTCGAACATGGGGGTGATGTCCTCGGACTCATTTTGAGTAAAAGGCCAAGACGATTAGCGGTGTGCGTGAGATGGCGATCGAAAGTCACGTGCGTTGAAAGGGTGAGAGGAAAACCAAGAATGATGAAAAGAAAAAGGTAGAATCATCAAGCGACATTAAATGCTCTATCTGGAAGTACGTATATGTGTGTCAGTCGACGATTTCAGAGCGATCGTTTCACACTACATAGTGCAGTCGTTTCACTTCTGTTGAGTGACGGAAAAACATTATGTCACTCTTTTTCTAGTTGCATAAATAATTAGTTTTAATTAATTACACGTTAATTTATAGGTAAATGTGGATACATTGATACAAGGGGAGGGGATTTTCAATTATGAAATCGGATAGACGAAAATCATCTTGGTCGGGCAAAACATTGTCAATTTCGAAATATGAGATACGTCAAAGCCTTGCATCAAATACGAAACCTGGAGTTCTTCCACCCGAACAGGAGTTCATCTCACGACAATCACTATCCCTCGCTCTCTCATCTTTTTCTCGTCCTAATAGTAATTCCGTCGGCGGCAGGGGCTATGAGAGCCTGAACGGGACGTGAAAAGACAAAAGGCCATCGCACGGGGCACGAAAGATGCCGTCGAGTCGGGCGGTAGTAGACTCAGCGGCGCCACCTCGCCACGCGCGCGGAGGCCCATCGTCTCGCATGCACATCAACACACGGGTAGCACGCAGGCAGCGGAGCCCCAGCCAGTGTCATCCACTATCTCGTCCTCGCCCGATAAAATGCGTCCTCTCGTACCAATGGCACTCCTCTGGCGCCATGCTAGGTTAAAGGTGTCTTCCCAATCTCCTCCAAAATACAAGAGATCAGACATCGCGACAGAAATCACGCTGCATCACTTTACTCTTAACTTCGTGTAAGATATCATCTTGGCTGCAAGATGTATAGTCTGGCTACCTCTTTTCGTCAAAACAAATCATGAAAGTATAGGAGGTTGTAACTTGTATGGAACTCAACATTTTGCAAAATTTCAGAAAGGGGGTGTAAATGGAAGTCCCTTATTCACAGATACATAAAGGATGTTAGAGTAAATAAGCTCATGAATAAACTCACTGTATATGCCATTTCTCCATTCTTTCAAAATTTCGATCATTAATAATAAAGAAAATTCTCCCACATAAAGACATTCTTTTTAGTTAGAAAAAAAAAATCCTGTACAAATTAAATTTCTATCGATTTACCCATATTAGGCTAATGATGATATATTACTGTAGTACATAAATGCTTTCTATTATATTCCTTTTGGCCTTGTTACAAAATTTCATTCATGCAATGTTAACAAGGATGTAATCGTCATCCCATCGGAGTTTCAATTATGACTTCAAAAACAGAAACATAAAATTACCATATTGCCTACCCTCTTTTTGTTTTTTACATTTCTTAATAAAAAGATATTCACATAATCTCAATTTCATTCAATTAGGCCTCCTAGTTCGCCATTGAGAACATTACAGAACTGTAGGATAATAATCTTACAGAAGTTGCCAAGAAACGAGAGAGCATCATTTCTCAGCTCTGACGACTTGTAATAAAACATCTGACGTGCACCCAAAACGATTATGCCTTCAATCATACACGCACTGAATTTTAGTCTTGTATCAAGGCCTTGGTATCTGTTGACACGAATTTGAAAGCAAGATATACATGCTGATGAACTTAAATACTTTGATGGCTTCCAAAGCAAAACTATGAGGGCACATAATGATTCAACAAATGTATAGATTTTGTTAAACATGTATGTTCAAAATTTATGACGAAAATGGGCATGCCCTTTAAAACGTGTCTCGGACTTCTATTAAAACCCGTTCACTTTCAGATATACTGGTAAATCATTACTCTATAGGAGAAGGACCAAAGTGCAGGGGCCAGGGGTATTTTTTGTGCAAAGATCGAATACAAGCTATAACGGTTACAGACAAAATGCACCCTGAATCATATCCCTGGGTTTTAAAATATAGAAGCCTCTCAGTAATCAATCCTTTCAAACAAAGCCTACAGCATACATGGATCCACAACTAATGTAAAAACTGTTTTAGACCGATTGTAATCGAAGTTTTATAGAAATACAATGATAACAATATTTAGCCTGGAATGTAATATCAATGACATAATGTCATTGCAGGTCTTGCTCGTACATCAAACCAACATTTGTCTCTACAACAGAGCTGCTTACAAAGACTAATCAAGCAACATTGAGAGTGATCTTCGTCGGAAGCGGGCCTGATCGTGTATGAGGAGCAGATGAGACGGGAAGGGGGGACCATAATCGCGATTGGGAGACGCTCTTCTCGTCCGCACTACTCCGGCGACAAAAACAAAGCTGCCCGACTCCGTGGCGCCACGTTAATAAAATATGGAGCGACACCTGCGGCCGCCGTGGAATTGAAATTACAGGCGGTACGGTGAGTTTATTCTCTGTTCTTTCCAGAAGGATTCATTTCATTTTTACCTTTCAATGTCATGGAAAAAAGTAAAAGTGAATACAATCAATTTATCCCGTGCTCCCAGAAGATGATTTCCGAAAAAGGTTTTAAAAATTCGTTCATCCACCAGGTTTCTTGTAACCATTGTATAAGCACAGGTAGGGCATTGCTCTTATAACAGTGCGTTAATATGGACCATGGTCCAGCCAGGGAGAAATGCTCATCTCCCTGGTACAACAGATGGGTACACTAACATTAGGGGTAATGTTGCATAAAACCAGTTACAATTAAATTGACATGTGCTCTTCTGTAGAAATAGGATTCCATTTGAATTGTTGATATGTCGGGATTTATTCGGCTTTGAGCAAAACAATACCATTTAGCTTATCATGTTACTTTGTGAAAACACGGACGATATAATGATTATGTACATGTATTTTCCAATGGGTACTCGACATCACATTCGTTATTTTTGACTTATAACTCCTCTACACAGAGACGTGTACAAATCATTTAGCTTTCCTCAATAAATTGTGGCCATTAGAATATCTTAAATTGTCTATCTGCTATTGATTATCCATGAGACCAAAAACAAATATACCAAAATCATAAAGGAATATTACAAATTAACCTACACGTTGTGATACACAAAGTTTTGAACAAGAGCTATCCAACGCGGCTTCAGAAAATCCATAAAAATGCAAAGCGAAGAAACACAACTTGCTGAGGATACTGTATAGCCATGCTAGAGGCAATGTAAACGAATTTCCTGATATACTTCGAGAGCAATTTTCACTTCTAGATATATTGGTCCAAACTCCAAAGACCCTGAAACTTTTTGGCTCATCATGAACTTCATAATCATTCAGAAAGTTCCCCATCGCTGCAGAAACTTATCGTTGAATCCATTAAAAAGAATGGGAGCAAATTGATCTCCAACCCTACTATAATGAGTAGAGCAAGAGATCACTGGAAACACAAGAATAGATTAAATACACATGCACAGAAAAAAAACCTAAAAACATCAAACATCAAACATCAAACTACGTTGTATATTATGTAGAATTAGACTGCTATGAATAAGACATTAAAAAGTTTGTTTTGTATTGTTTTTGGTTTACCTAAGAAAATTATGTCTCATTAAATTTAAATTTTTGACCTGACATGCCTGAGTTATGATTGTACTGGATGCAAAGAAAATGTATGGAAATCAAATTGATGATTTAAAATAATTGTTGATATGTAGGATCAAATTTACCTCCTTTCGTTCGTTTTTAATTCATTTTAAACATATATGTCTGAGCAAAACATTTTCCTTTTTTATAGGATCACATTTAAAAATAAAGGTATATTCGAAACTTTAGAGCTACACGTATGCATGCACGTAACAAAAAGTTCCATTTTCCATTGAATATAATATATCAATTTACTGACTAAGAATATTGGAGAATGTCTTTCTTTGTATATTGTATTGAATTGAATTGAATATTTATTTCTATATAATTATGAAGATTGGCTCTCATAATTGAATATACTACTCGAGTATGAGATAAAACCAAACAAAACTAAATAGTGAAAATGTTGCCAAATCAACATTCACATACACATAATTGAATCTGATGTCCATGCAGAAATTATCACTACCTCATAACAAAATAGAAACATAAAATAATACACATTCAAACAAAGAACATGAAATTGTAAAGTTTTTGGTGAGAACAAACAAGTCAGCAGACAATAGAGCCGAACTGTCGGAACCCCAGCGCCAGGTGGACGGGGCATGCAGAGCACAAAGCACCGGTGCTGTCGTGCCGGTCCGATCAGAATGGTAAGGATTATTCACATCTGTCCATTTGACTCTTATTTCGAAAATTGGGGGAAAAAGTTGGATGGGTTGAAAATAATGGGTTGCAATAAAATTGAGGATTTAAAGAGTCTGTAACTAAAGTAAAGCATAAAAATGTAGATTATTATTTATTATTAATTATCAGTTTCAAGGAAAGGGGGAATTTTCACATTCATTAACAGCACAATAAAATCGAAGTGATCGAAACAAAAACTATTTCAAATGACTGGTGGTGGTATTCGATTGCGCTTGATTAGGTTTCGAAAAGCTACTTTGCGCATGCACGTAAAATTTTCCTTTAATTAGAACCAAATTGAGTAAATTCATATAATTTTTTTAAACCTTAGATCAATAAGAAAACTCACCATTTTTTCTTTGAGGATTTGCTTGTTTTCTCCGCTTGCACCTGATAATAGCGGAATCTGCCATAGTAGCTCCCATTCGTAGGTATGTTTCCAAAACACAAGCCAGTAGGAAGAAATCCCACGAAAATCAAAGATTTTGTGGGGATTTAGGAATCACCAAGAGTTAAAAATCACATAAAGGCTAGCCACAGAAAAATGTAGGTATTGACGGTATGGTATACCAGGCAAGTTGTGGGAGGTTATCGGCCCTCGTCACCGATCGCGAAGCTAGCAGCTAGCACACTGAAAGCCGGCTGGCGCCGAGCCGACCATCCCGGGTACGCGACCGCCAGTCAGTCGCTCAACTCTCATCCATTACGTCACGTCAAGGGGATTCACGCTTCAACGGTCCCTATCGCCAATCAACGCATGTTCTACACCGCTCTCTATCTATCTCTCGGTACACACACGGATATTTTCCTATTGCCGAAACCATGGAGTGTGCGACACACTTCAGGATTTGTGGTCAAACCGTGGCACGTGGGTCTTTGTTTACGTCGCGCGACTGGCTCTTCTCACAGCAAACCCATTACACACACTGTGCACACACTCACACGCAGACGTGCCTTGGGAAAAACGGTAGTAAGGGATCATCTCAGAACATCGTATCTTATCACGGTGTGTGATTTCGGATGATAAAGACGGGGATTCCACAGGGCGTGTATCAAATTACTTATGCAATCATAGAGTAAGAAAAAGACCTACCACCTCGGTCTATGGTACAATCCAAAGCACACCGCTGATTCCTTTATGAGATTTTAGTCCTAAAGAGCAGCCTGTCTCTAGAAAATTCTTTCTTTTGCTGCTTTCACAAAAAGTAATTAATGTACATGGATGCCCACAATCACCTGTACAATACCAGTCTGAAGATGGAATCCATTAAAAAAGTCATTGTTGTGTGATAAAGCTCTCCCAAAATTAAAGGTTTATGACAATAGCGATTGCTTCACCTCGGGATATGAATCAATTAGCTCGCAATTTGTTTCACAGTTGATAAATAAATATGAAATAAAAATGATACTGAACTTTGTTCTCACCAACACCACCACGGGTGGTTCTTCTTTGAATGTAAACGTGTGAATGTTTCACTCATTAAATAAAAAGCTAAATACTTTCACTCTATATAGTCTACAAAGGTGGATAAACGTGTCAATCTTATCCAGGCTATAAACTTTACTAGGAGAAAACGTAATGATACCGAATGAAAAAAAAATTATTTTTTCCTCCCGAACACCGTTTTGTAAGTTCTCTCCTCACTCGAATAAGCCAAGGGAACACTTCCACCGGCCTCCCAGCCTTCGCTTGTCTCTCACTTCTTTCACTTCTCTCTCTCTCTCTCTCTCTCTCTCTCTCTCTCTTTCTTTCTCTTTCTTTCTCTTTCTCTTTGTTGCACCAAAGTGTCTTTGTTACAGGCGGGTTTATTGATAAATACCAATTGTCTGCGTTCTTTATATACTTAAAGGTTGTTTTGACGACCCGAAAGCTTGCCCGACATATCAACAAGTAATGTATGCAAACTGTATTCCAGGTATTGTCGTTCAGTAATGACTGTTGTTACTAACAGAATACCAAGCAGCTCCAGTCGTTGGCAAGAAACGTGCATAAATTTGAATCTATTAGTAAACCGGTATATTCATCACGAATATTATTTTGTACCATCTTTTTCATGATGCTTATAAAATTTCGTCTAATCATAATATAAAACTTGTATTATATACTTGAAAAAGATTCCCATAACTATGTGATTTGTTTGAAGTTTATACTCGAAATGAATTTCGATGAATTTCTGAACTTTAATACGCTACCCCCATCCCCCCCTCCTACACACACACACACATACACACAATTCCCACGATCAAGATTCTCTCAAAATGAATATCGCGATGTTGCTAACCGCCATGGATTATTTAATTATCACATTCTGCTAAATTGGCCATTCAGATGAAGCAAAGGCGCTCAGGTTTGGGACTAGCATGCAGCCATCCGTGCTCCCCGCCTCCACTATGTCCGGGCATGCTCAGTCGGAAGAAGACATTAATCGTCCGTTGTCATGGCGACATTGGTGACGCCCTTCTTATGGAGGGAATTATCTGGCGCCTGTGCATTAAAAGTTAATAATCTCCGTCGCGCTCGTATCTTAGCGGCGTGCTGATTAGCATTCTAATATCATACTAATCGACAAATTATGGCGAATATTTTTTGAAGGAACCCGTTAGTTATTTTTTGACCGACGCTCTTAAGTGAATTCCGAGACGTGTATTTTTTTTTACTCCCGTTGCAAATGGGGACAGGAGCTTGTATCCTTGGACACACAGACTCTAAAGGATTATACAATTATTTTCCTAGTCCTTCGACGAGGTGAACATTCAAGATCTTGGTGTTGTATAAACAACTTGCTTCTTTTACTAAAACTGATATAGCAACACACACTATGTTTATCAAAGCTAATACATTACAGATGATTAATGTAACTTATACTGTATGAAAAAAGTTGCAAGTACGATAGTCGAACGCTTTTTTCTAAAATTTGTATATATAACTTTAGTTCGGTTATATCGAAATTGAATAATTAAAAATAAACTATTTGCGCAATGACAAGGGAATTATCCACTCCATGTCGTATGATTTGGGTTTATAAAGCTTTAAGCCCCGGTCACATAGGACCCCGGAAGCAACACGATTCGCCCCGACTCTTTGTTAATCTGCCTCAGAACAACGAGTCGGGGTTAATCGTGTTGCTTCCGGGGTACAATGTGACCAGGGCTTTAGATTAGGAGGATACTGATTGATATTTTCAATCCAGTTTTGGATTGGTCCCCGATTAAATTTTTTGTTAGATTAATTTCACCCCAAGGAAGAAAGAGTATATGAAAAATGTGAAGGAGTGAAAATGAATTACGATAGTGATTTGAAGTATTAACCTGGTAATATATATAGTTTTGTAACATTCTGTGTTATCTTTCTGATGTACTTCTGTACAACTTTCGATCTGGGTATTAGGTTCATCGTCCAATTCATTACCTTAATCAGCTCTTAATCGACTATTTTTGGCTATTGCACCCGAAAAGTTTTCACACAGAGTACACCTCTAGCCTGTTTACTGACCATGATTAGTATACACAATAAGATAAGACGATATATTCACAAACTCATCAATGCATAATATGAAGTTAATCATAATCTAAGAAATTAAACCAGGGAGTTAAATTCCCAACTCCCTGATTAAATCAACTGAATTACGCTGGAAACAGTGGACATGATGCAACCCTCTTCAGATTTATAATAGCGGATAATCACAATCATGCTTCTCAAACTATACAGGACTTCAACTATTACAAGAGGGAGAGAGGTGAGGGAAACAAAGAAAGAAGTGAAAGAAAGAAATTGGAGATATCGTGATCGACGAAGACGTGACTAGCAAGTATTCTGTATGCTCCCTAAGCACGTCTGCGATCGCCCGCCCGTCCGTCCACCAGTTCGGCGTGAAAACCATCCATTATCAGTTGGGCGCCTATTTTCTCCCAAGTCAGCCTTCTTTCCATCCGTCCCGGGTCCGACGTGTATCCCGCCTCCATACTCCGCGACGCCATCGCTAAAATCTTGCTCCAAGCCATAATCGTAAAAATGATAACTCTTGAGAAACGGGGCAGAAATCACTATGATAGCTAGAAAAATATGTATATTTACTTATTAGGAAGTGGATTCATTTTGCTTTCCCCATTGGAGCGCGATGGGACCTAAATAACAGAGTAGGAATCAAATAATGTGAAGCATATAACAAGACTTTAAGCTGCTTCAAAGAATGAAGCAATTAACAAAACGATGATGTCACCAATCAAATAAACAAAGTGTTACATTTAGATTCTTACGATTCATACAGACAGTTTTGTTTTCAACTTTGGATATTCATTTTAATCAAATTGCTAACTTAGCACCCTGCGAGAGTCCGCCTTGGGTCCTGAAAGTGTGGAACATCCAAGTGCAGCTCTGGGGCCGGGAACTTCGAACCAATCAGATCTGCTGACGAATTGCGTGCTAGTAAAAAAAAAAGAAAGATACCAGCACTCTTATTGCACAATGTTAGGGGTAGTATCTAAGCTATTGTGTGAGTATACACTCGCTAGTTAATCTGAGCGTTTTGCATGACAGAAATGCTGCGGTGCCACTGGAGGAACGTTATAGTATCCTTCCTCTATTTATGTACATCGTCTTGGTGGTTATACCTTATAACCACTTCTTTNACTAAGTTTGTAATAAAAAATTATCCATATACTAAAAGTAAAGTTCAGAGATGCTCACTTCTCCGAAATATTGAATAGCAGAGAAGGTCATCCCTACTATGCTAGGTCCGTCTGACTAAAAAATTGAGACTGGACACCACTAATTTGATCTGATGATTAATGTGCTAAACTCCTCAACTTCGTGACGACCTGTTGCAACCTAAGAAATTATTTTCCTAGTTCTACGGATATGCAGCATCTTGAGTATCACATTATAAATCTTCTTTAGTGCAAGGCCAGGTTCTAAAATCATGAAAATAATACCTCAGGAAAGATGGACGACAATTATATCAAATCTCTCTGTGAATCACGGGCCGACGACGGGGCGGCGACAAAATGTGGATGTATCGTCGCGATGGCAGCCATCTTTCCGTTTTGTCTGGCTTGATCCAAGTTGATCTCATTCAAAGTTTTGTCTTCGCTCGCAAAGCGCCGTGGTAATACCCTTCATATTGACATACACTTTGAATCGGATGTCATGATTTGAGAGAGGAGAGGAGGGGAGAGAAGAGAAGGGATGAGGAAAGAGAGAGAGAGAGAGAGAGAGGGTGAGAGAGAGAGAGAGATAGAAATGGACAATGTGTGAGGAGCCCCCCTTTTTTGCTTATTACTTTTTAAGTCTCATTTTTGCAACCCCTCGTATAAGTGAAAAAAAATGCAAGTAATTATTCTAAAATCAATCCCTACAATTGTCATGTTCTCGTTGAATGAAGTAAAATTGAATTAGAGGAACAGGCTGCGAAATTGGGCGGTACGTTAAAAAGTTATTAATTTTCAAATTCACAGAGATTTGACGATCACTGCCGCTGATGGTGATCCGTGCGATCGGCAACATTGACGGAATATGTGACGTCATGTTGGACAACTACTTATTTACTTTGTTCTTATAATTAAAAAAAATTAAAAAAGAGAAAGTGCTAAATATGAATTTTCTCAAAATACATGTAAAATCGATAAAGGAATGTTGTACTCCAGAGGAAAATAAACATTTTGTTGACTTTTCCGAAGCAAAAGAAGAAAATGTGAAACTTTGTACATGTATATACCGTTTGAATGAGGAGTTATACGACATTGCGTCACAGATTCCGTAAAAGTTGCCGTTCGCACGAATCCCCATCAGCGGCAGGGATTGTCATATTTTATTTCTTTTTCTTTGAAAATTAGTTACTTTTACTGAACGGGTTATGGTGGCAACTTAATTATAAGGCTTTATTGCCTTCCCTGTTGTCTCCACTATCGAGTACTATTATGTTTTATATGTACATGTACATTGTAAATTGTTTTTTTAATGTGACTTTGAAAGAAATAAAATTTACTTAAATTAAATGAAATTATGCTCACATTTTCGCAGTTTGTTCATCTGATATTTCTACATTCAATGACAGCACGACAATGTCATGACTTGGTTCCCTTCTACAAACCACCATCTCCAAACATGTCGCTCTAAAAGATCCACAGGGAGAGAGAGAGAGAGAGAGAGAGAGAGAGAGAGAGAGAGAGAGAGAGAAAGGGGGCAGAAATTAGAAACAAGAGTGGGATAAAGATAATAGATCACTTGTAATATACACATTACAATCGATGTATTTCGCCAACCACAGTCGTTCTGAGGAATTTGGAGTTTGACCCTTTTGCCGCGCCATTTATGGGCGACGAGGAAAAGTTTATTATCACCATTTTTACAATCATTTGGGCTATTTACGGTTCACAATTTGAAATGTTCTTCAATGCATTTTTTTGTTATTAGTAGTCCTTGATTTGAGAGGGAGAAAACATTTTATGTTCCAAATTCCATTTACAGGCCTGGGAACCAATCATTACTTTTTACTTGATATATTGTAAGAATTCAAAGCACATTACTTATTCACGATAAGTGGCGTTAGCTTTGTTTAACCGTTTGATTTAATTTTCTATGGTACAGAAAATATTGAGGTACAGTATATATCATTCATACGATTAGATGTTACCTTCTTTCAATGTGTGCACGTCTAGAATGGTAATTTTATCAGAAGCCCTGTTTAACCCCAATTCAAGCGCAAATTCAACAGTTGGGGTAGGTTGGCCCACCCCCCCTTCCAGTGGATCAGCAAACAGGGCAAATATGCAAGATATGCGCGTCAACATTATCATGATGATAGAAGCTTTGATGTTATGTCTATTGCATTGCAGTGATTAGCGCATTAATTTTACTCTTTATTCGTAATTGAAGAAAATGCTTAAATATCCGCAATCATGTTCATATTTTCACCGAGTATTTTCGTAGGTGGCAAATCATTTTATGATTGACATGACGAAAAAGACGATGTGACATGCCTGCAGCTTCATTTTGTCGAATACTATGATTTCTTTCTGTTCCACTGTTTCTTTCCTTCGTTTAGATACCCTGTTTAATAAAACTTCTAAAAGGGCTGCCTCTGAGGGTCTTAACACTCTGTCATCCATCCATGCCTCCCCTGCCTCCCACGCCTCACCGGGACCGTTCGGCTTTCCGAAGTGCTGGCACCGGTGCGCTGGAAGGGTTTCGACGACCGTCTCTTTGCCTTGGACTCGGCGATCTTCCATACATGTCGTCCAGTATTGAGTATGTTATTGAAGTCGGCATGCTCCTCCTGTTTGGTGAAACAATAGCCGGGTACTTCAGCCAACACTTTCCACCGACAATTTGGCGCCAACTCCATCTCGCAAAAAAAGACAGAAATCCATTTTCGCGGGGTTTTTTGTGTGTCTTTTTGCCCCGGGAAAATATTTCACCGGCGAACTTTTCACTTATCTTCATTTCACATTTTTTTTTGTACAGAAAATGATTTTTAATGATAAAATGCTCTACATGGCCGAAATTTGATGAGGTGTTTCTATAACATGGTTGTAGCCTATTATTACAACTTATATTCAACATGTTCAATGTTACTTTTTTTTTTTTAAAGATAATCATCAATATTCTCAATTGATTTATCACCACCAATTATCGTCACCACCTGCAATAGCGCCAGCGCCACCTCCTCCATCATCATCATCATCATCATCATCATCATCATCATCACCATCATCATCATCATCATCATCATCATCATCATCATCATCATCATCGTCACACGATCTCCTTTGATATGGCACCACCACAATCTTAACCATCTATTAAAATGCGACGCTGTTTCTAAATATGAGTTGTTTTCAGAAACATTACCATCGTCATCATTACCAACAGCACCACCTCCACCATCAAAATTATCATCATCATCATCATCATAATAATAATCCTTGGACATTGTCGTCATTATTCAAGAAAACAAAAAAAAGGGTCCATATTTCTGATCACGGGCGTCTTTGACAATCCGTAAAATTTACCCGACTTTATGAAGATACAAGGATGAACAAGGAGTAGATTTCGTATGTTCACGATGAAATTAGAAGTGGATGTCTGAAGATGAGTGTTTACAATCTTCAAGTTTCAAGTGTCCCGTTTTGAAGACGGTACATATGAGTTGAAATAGAAGTGTTTTAGACATCTTTGAAATCTTTATAAGGAGATGGGTTAGGAGTAAAACGATACATTCTATGCGATTGTCTCATAATCATTGTTCTTTTTGTCAGGACATTATGGTGAATTTGAGGAAAATAAAACAAGAACAAAACGAGGACGGGTTAAGAAATTCGTCTGTTACTTCTGTGTGGATCGTCATCGTCATCATTTTTTTTTTGGAAGAATTCAGATCGATTTTGTAGTATGTATTCCACGCTCTGGACGATATTTATAATGCACCCAGGTGATCATTTGCCCCTCCACGAATCCACCTTTCCTCACAAATTCAGCCACCGCCTTCTAACCCCAAACATACAGGGTATACTTTGACATAACACGAATCTTACGCATATGGATATCACAATGTGAAATTGAGATTATGTTTACCTAAAATGATGAGTGTATTATAAGTTTAAATAAATTTAAAAAGCTTATGTGTACAGGGAAGCAATAAAGTTTCAACTTTTGATAGAGGAAGAAGAACTTTGATTTTGAGAAATCCCCTGAAAGTCAATTTTCTTTGGTGTGCCCTAATCGGGAGTATCGAAGCTGGCCGAATAATCCGAGGGGAACTCTAATTGCTCCAAACCGATACCACCTGTTCGTTTAATACCTGACATGGCTGAATCGGCGGCACGCGACCCAATATTTACACCTAAATAAGCGCTTTACAACTGTTTGAGGGTTATCTGCTTTGTGCATGCATGAAAAGGATTCGATTTGAAGGTAAGCAGACCAATGTTTGAGGCCGTTTATCATGATCATTATTATTTGCTAGGGGGCGACATAACTGTTGATTGTTCCGGTCTGTGCCTAAAAAACAACGTTACAATTTCTATA